>BQNB010001063.1:0-47070 GCA_026074375.1 Tanacetum coccineum
TTTGCTAAAAAAATAAGCTCATTTAGGGCTTATTTGTGTACTTTTGGGCTTATTCGGTTTTGGTTATCTTTGGTTTGGGCTCGGCCCAACCGACCCACGAGGTGGGCTTGTGGTAACACTCGGTCCAACAAGAGAAAGGGCTTGGCCCATTTATTTTTGGCTTATTCGGTTTAGAGCTTATTTGGTTCGGCTTATATTGCGAGCTTATGGATCTTTGTGTTTACGATTTATATTTCAAGCTTGTGACTTATTGACTCGGCTTTTATGTTTCGGCTTATAGCTTATTTGACTTTTGACTTATATTTGGTTTCGATCTTATTGTTTTCGGCTTATATATTCGAGCTTATAGCTTATTGCTTTCGGCTTATATATTCGAGCTTATAGCTTATTATTTTCGGCTTATAATGCGAGCTTATAGCTTATTGGTTTCGGTTTATATTTGGGCCTATAGCTTATTGAATTCGGCTTATATTATTGGGCTTATGGTTAAATGGGTTTCGGCTTATATTATTGGGCATATGGCTTTGTTGGTTTCGGCTTATATAATGGGCTTATGGTATAATGGGCTTCGGTCCGTTTGAATTATTATATGGACTTATATATTTTTGTGAAAACCGTAGAGGGGGGGAGGGGGTGAATACGTTTCCATTAAAAACTTTAAGATCAAGAATTACATCACTCTTCTACCGGCGGTCCCATATATATATGGGGGCCGCCAAGTATATCAGGGGGCGCCTGATTTATGGGACCGCCTCCAGAAGAGGTTTTTGGACTAGATCTCATGTAAGATGACGCAAACAAAACATGATAATTTTAAATGTAATCATTATGTAAAACATGTTAGCATTCAGCATTTAGGAGCATGTGTCATTTTGATAAACTAAGAGATATTTATCCAAATTGCTAGAAAAAGACAAACGCCTTTATAATAGACATGCATTTAATAGATATGCAATTAATCATTGAGCATAAAAATAATCATGAAGTCATATAATCGCATCAGATGGGAGCAAGCTATCATGATGCAGATGCGGTCAACGAGCGAGTCAACGTGACAAATACGCTTGACGCTTATTTTGCAGCAACAAATTTTTGTAGGGGATTGGGCTGAAATTCGCATGGTCACTCGGAAACGTCCCAACGGTTAAGATTCATCGCTTTGCTGTGAGCCCTCTCAGTTTTGGGCCGTTTGGGCCCTTAAAATCGCATTTTTCTATTTTTAGGCTTTATTTTGGACAAAATCAATTATGTTTTGAATGGGATTTTGTTTCCTTTTTATTTAGAACTTATCCTCCTTTATAAGGACGATTTTAGGGTTGTCTCTGGTAGCTTTGGAGAAACCTACGAATTTAATAAATAAGAGAATTTCTTGTCTTGAGAATTTTAGATTAGTTCTTGTGTTTGTGTGGCTTGTTTTTATATTCGATCTGCATTATTTGGCATGAGATCCTTTAGGTGATCATGTACACACGTGGTAGAAAGAAAGCTGATGCGGAACCAGCACCTCCTGCTCATGATCCTCGTGATGTAGAGACGATTGAAAGGATGCAACAGCGGATCCAAGAACTCGAGCTCTAGCAATTACGGCCGGACTCACCGACAGAAGAGGAAGAAGCTGAGCCCAACATCTAGGACGAGGGATTAGTGGACGTCAATCCTTTTGGCGAAGGAAAACCTAGGTATGTTAATCATCTTTATCAACCTCATCATATTGATCATGATGTAGATTGAGATGATAGATATCGCGATGATCCTATTCGCAGTCTTGGATTAAAGATTGAGATCCCTGAGTTTACAAGTAAGGTTCATCCGGATGATTTTATTGATTGGTTGAGTACAGTTTAATGGGTGTTTGATGTGCGGGATATTCATGACAAGCTGAAAGTGAAACTTGTGGCCATCAAGCTTCGACAACATGCTTTGCTATGGTAGGATCATCTTAATAAGAGGCGACGAATTGAAGGGAAATCGAAGGTCGAGACTTGGGAAAAGATGAAGAAACTAATGAAGGCTAAGTTTCTACCAGAAAATCATCGTCAAGAGGCTTTTCTTGGCTATCATAATCTGTCCCAACGGAACATGACTGTGGAAGAGGTTATCAATGAGTTTGATAAGCTTCGTATGAGGTGTGATGTAGTTAAAGAAGAAGAGCAGGTTGTCGCACGGTTTTTGGGAGTCCTTAAGCCTGAAATTGTTGATATTGTAAGTCTTCAACCTTATACGGATGTTTGTCGTTTAACTTTAAAGGTTGAAAAACATATTAAGGCAAAGAGTAGGGGTTCCACTAGTCGTTTCACCCCACCTACCAGAACCGCTCCCCCTACAGCACCTAAAACCACCACCCCCACAACCTCGGCTGCAGGTAATACTACAGAACATGTTAACAATGTCCCTCTTTGTTACAAGTGTAGTGAGATTGGGCATTATGCACGTGACTGTTTGATTCTGAAAACACTGGCCTTCATACCTGATGACGCAGGCCCGATTTATGATACCGATGCAGAACCTGAATTAGATGAACCAGGTGATGAGTTGGTATATCCTGATCATGGAGAGGCGTTGGTTATTTAGAGTCTTAAATGTGGCTGTTTCAAAATCTGTCGATGATAATTCGTGGCTTCATAACAACATTTTTAGAACCAAGTATACTTCCAATGGGAAAATTTGTGATATGATTATAAACGGGGGCAGTCGTGAGAATGTCGTTTCTACATATATGGTTGAGAAGTTAGGAATGAAGACAGAAGACCATCCTGAACCGTACCAGTTAACTTGGTAAAAAAAAGGAACACTGTTAAAGTCAGTAAACATTGTCTTGTTCAGTTTTCTATTGGTAAGAATTATAAATATGAAGTGTGGTGTGAAGTTATACCGATGGATGTGGCTCACATTCTATTAGGGCGTCCTTGGCAATGTGATAGGAAAACAAAACATGACGGGTTCCAAAACACTTACAGCTTTAAGAAGGATGGTGTGAACATTACTTTAGTTCCTTTTGATTCTCGTCAGACACAGGTAGAGGGTTCTAATTTGTTTATGAAAAAGACTGATTTTGAGGGACTTATGAAAACTAGTCCATATGTGTTTACTCTTGTGGTTGTAAAAGAAAACCATATTATCATCAAAGCTCCCTTACAAGTCCAGCCATTGCTTAGGGAGCTTGCTGATGTGATTCCTGATGACATACCCCCTGGATTACTGGCTATAAGAGACATTCAGAATTGCATAGATTTTATTCCAGGTTCCGTTATTCCGAACAAACCAACTTATCGGATGAATCCGAAGGAGTTTGCGGATCTTCAGAGACAAGTGACTGAGTTGCTGGAGAAAGGGTTGATTCAGGAGAGTATGAGTCCGTGTGCAGTTTCTTCCTTGTTGGTTCCAAAACATAGGGGACTTTTTGGATGTGTATTGATAGTAAAGCTGTGAACAAGATAACGATCAAGTATCGTTTTTCTATTTCGTGATTGGATGATCTTCTTGACCAGCTACATGGTTCTACCATTTTTTCTAAAATTGATTTGAGGAGTGGATATCATCATATTCGGATGCGACCTGGAGATGAATGGAAGACAGCTTTCAAAACTTGAGATGGATTGTACGAGTGGATGGTTATGCCCTTCGGGCTGTCTAATGCGCCGAGTACATGCGCCTAATGAATCAGGTTTTTAAACCTTTTATTGGTCATTTTGTTGTCGTTTACTTGGATTATATTTTGATATATAGCAGTAGTCTTGAGCAGCATTTGTCCCATCTTCGGCAAATATTTTCTGTTTTACGGGCTCACAAATTATATGCTAATGGGAAAAAATGTCACTTTTTTGTGACAGAAGCGACTTTTTTGGGGTATATTATTACTGGTAGCGGCATAAAAATAGACCTAGCAAAAGTTGAGGCGATTATTAGTTAGCCAACACCTTACATTATTCATGACATTCGCAGTTTTCACGGGTTAGCATCCTTCTATTGGCGTTTTATCTAAAATTTTAGTTTTATAATCGCGCCCTTAACTGAATGTATGAAGGGTGGTCGATTCACTTGGACAAGTGAGGCTGCCAAGGCTTTTGACATTATAAAGGCTAAGGTAACCGAAGCTCCTGTTTTGGCATTACCTAATTTTGATGAAGTTTTCCAAGTTGAATGTGATGCATCTGGAGTGGGCATTGGTGGTGTTCTAAGTCAAAATCAGCGGCCGATTGCTTTCTTCAGTGAAAAAATAAATGATGCCAGATGCAAGTATTCCACTTATGATAAGGAATTTTATGCTATTGTTCGTAGTTTAGATACTTGGCAACATTATTTACTTTCTAATGAATTTATCCTGTTTTCTGATCATGAGGCTTTGAAATTTATTAATGGGCAACATAAATTGAAGTCTCACCATGCTAAGTGGGTGGAATTTATTCAGGCTTTTTCATTCTTTATTCGACATAAGGTTGGGTCGAATAATCAGGTTGCGGATGCGCTCAGTCGTCGTCATTCATTAATTACCACTATGCAGATTCGAGTGCAAGGTTTTGATTCGTTTCGTGGGCTTTATTGCGATGACCCTGATTTTAGGTAGATATGGAGTAAATGTGATATTGGTCCTTTTCAACAGTTTTCCAAGCTGGATGGTTATTTGTTTAAAGGTGCGCGGTTATGTATTCCTCTTTGTTCTTTGCATGAAGCTATAGTTTTAGAGGGTCATGCAGGTGGATTAGTGGGTCACTTTGGGCGTGATAAGACCTTGACCCTACTTCGTGAATAGTTTTATTGGCACAAGATGGAACATGGTGTCAACATGATTTTTAAGAGGTGTCGTACATGCCACATTGCAAAACTTATAGTAGTAATGCAGGTTTGTATACTCCTTTGTTTGTTCCTGTTGCTCCATGGGAAGATGTCAGTTTGGATTTTGTTTTGGGTTTGCCTCATACTCAGTGAGCTAAAGATTCTGTTATGGTAGTTGTTGATCGATTTTTGAAGATGGCTCATTTTGTACCTTGTTCGAAAACGTTTGATGCTAGTCAAGTAGCGAGGTTGTATTTTGCAGAAATTGTGAAGTTGCATGGTGTTCCTAAAACTCTTACTTCTGATCGAGATGTCAAGTTTGTGAGTCATTTCTGGCGTACTTTATGGACTCTTTTGAGGTCTAAGTTACAGTTCAGTAGTTCCCATCATCCCCAAACTGATGGGCAGACTGAAGTTGTCAATCGGAGTTTAGGAAATCTTTTGCGCAGTTTAATTAGGGACAATACCAAACAGTGGGATCTTATTCTTCCACAAGCTGAATTTTCCTATAACAGGTTGGTTAATCGCACCACATATAAGAGTCCTTTTAAAGTTGTGTATGGACGGAATCCGATTACTCCTATAGATTTGGTCCCTGTTCCAAAGGTGGGACAGTTTAGTGAGGAAGGGGCTGACCAGTCTGAGCAGATTAAATAGTTGCATCGGTCGGTTCAAGAACAAATTATTCGGCATAATAAACAATACAAGGAACATGCAGATAAGCGTCGTAAACAGGTTTTGTATCGGGAGGGTGATCTAGTTTGGATTCATCTTCATAAAGAGCATTTTTTGGCAGGGTGTTTTTGGAAGTTGAAACCGCGAGGAGATGGTCTTTTTCGTGTTCTTAAAAAGATCAACGACAACGCGTACAAGATCGAGCTTCCTGGTCATTATAATGTTTCCGCCACTTTTAATGTTGCACTTTTGTCGCAATACAAAGGCAATAGTGATGATGAGCTAGACTCGGGGTCGAATCTTTTTCAAAAAGGGGAGGATGATGCAGATGCGGTCAACGAGCGAGTCAACGTGACAAATACGCTTGGCGCTTATTTTACGGCAACAAATTTCTTTGGCGGATTGGGCTGAAATTCGTATGGTCACTCCGAAACGGCCCAACTGTCAAGACTCACAATATGTGAGCCCTGTCAGTTTTGGGCCTTTCGTGGTCGTTTGGGCCCTCAAAATCGTATTTTTCTATTTTTAGGCTTTATTTTGGACAAAATCAATTATGTTTTGCATGGGATTTTGTTTCCTTTTTATTTAGAACTTATCCTCCTTTATAAGAATGACTTTAGGGTTGTCTCTAGCAGCTTTAGAGAAACCTACGAATTTAATAAATAAGAGAATTTCACGTCTTGAGAATTTCGAATTAGTTCTTGTGTTTGTGTGGCTTGTTTTTATATTCAATCTGCATTATATCATCTTGATGCTTCAGAGCACATATGTGAGGTGCATGTTGTCTAGATTGATTAAGAAGAAATCTATTTTCTACTTGCTTAGTGTGCACTCCTAATGAGATACAAAGTCTATTGATGTAGACTATCATTAGGCATATTTAGGAAGAGTCATTTAATCAAATTAGAGAATGAATATGAGACTATCACTAGTGGTGCTTAATTCAGCCTAAACACGACCATTTTTATGGGTTATACGACAAACCCAACATCACTCTTGCAAGCAATTCAACTGTTAGGTCAAATTAAATTTCTAGTGCAATAGATTCTCCAGTAGTCATTCTCATGTTTAGACAAAATATAATTCCTATATTTGCCTAATGAAGTGTAGCAAAGATAAAATTTGTATTATCTTTTCATAGAAGGCCTAACATGACTCAACTAACATGCTTTAATTTTGGTTCGCATAATCCTAATCAAGATGTGTAGAATTCTAAGGTTAAATGAGAGAGCAAGCAAGTTGTTGTATGTATAAGAGAGAATGAGTCATCTAGGACCTAGGAGTATGCTTAAGAGTGACAAACTATAATACTCTATAATGAGAGTGTTCAAAGAATGCACCTTTGCATGTCTTTTATGAAAGAAATCCAATTAAGGTTATTTACCTCAATAGATCTTGTGAATATTTCTTTATAGAAATAATGATGATTAACTAAAGTTTAGTTACATGTATGTTGGACTTTTAAGTGATTGACAAAAGGAAGATGTTTAATTCTAATGCCATAGGGCAGATTTACCTAAACCGAAGATGAATCTAAGACGAAGGATCCATCGATCCGTGGAGGTGCCAAATTTGGGCAAGAATCATTTTTCCATTATTTGGGAGATGGTGTTGATATTAGGTTATTAAGAGAAACTTATATAAGTTATAAGGGTTCTCGGTTTGAGTTTTCGGAAATGACATCCAAGTCTTGCTTATCAAGTTTGAGTACTTATGAGTTTCCCGATGGAAATTCATAAGTCGTCAATCCTACTTAGAGTGTGTTAAGTTTAGCATGTATAATTTGACCATAGCTAATAACACAACATTTGAACACTTTAGACTCAATGAAACATCTTCATTGCAAGTGTGAGTTGCAATTTGATGACCAATCTTATTGTCTTACAATCGACTTCGTGATTTCATGTAATAACCGAGGATGGTTAAACATGTAGACTCGGAAAATATCTATGGTCATTTGATTGATATTTCCGTGATCTAGATAAATCCTAATCTCGATTTCATGTTCATATTCCAAATTTGTAATTAGATTGAATAGTGAGATTGATTATCGTTTGAATAATAATCATCTTCATATTCGAAATCTTCTTACGATCACTTATTTAAAGAAAGTGCAATAATGGTTTGTGGAATATGTTCAATTCTTCCTAGTCCTAACCTTAGATGGTTAAAGGGTTCTCATTTGGTGATAAGAAATATTATACTTATTTGGTAGAGTAAGAGAAAGTTTAAATGAGAAGAGAGTTTGAGTTTTGAGTTGTGCTTTTGAATTGTTTGAGCAGAGTTACATATGTTGTGCATTTGCTCATGTTTGGCTTTTCGGACATGACGAATTTACCAAGTGCATTGCAAGGTAAATTACTTGAATATTTTGGATAAAACATTCAAGTCGTCAATCCTACTTCATTATGTATTTTATGCATATATTTGCCAAATATTTGGAACACAACTATTGGACAAGTAGACTCAATATGACATCATCTACACAAGTGTGAGTTATGATCCGATGCATATTCTTATCGTCTTGGAAAGGGATGTCGTTATTTTCATATCAATCGAGTGTGATTGAGTATGTAGCTTCAAGATAATATCTCTTGTTATATTTTGATATAATCTTAAAGCTAGACAAATAAAAATCCGATTTCTTGTCCATACTCAAAATCTTATCAATTAGATTCGATAATAACATCAATCATAGTTTGAATAATGAGTTGATATATATTCGAAATCTTTCTTGACCCTCACGAACATTCTTTTAAAAGAAGACAAATAAAGATTTTCATAGTGTGTTCCACTAATCCTAAGACTAGTTGTAAGGTGAGGTTGATGAATAATGACAAGTTAATTTCTTACTTCAAGATTGTCATATATTTTGCTTGTGCGAAAAACTATTTGTTGATATGTATAGTATGCATAATTTTTGACATTTTATGAGTATATAAATGATTTTCCTAAGCATTTTTATACAACACACATCTTTTGTAAAATACTATACGTTGGTAAAAAGAATATAATTATGTGTGTGTGTTAGAACAATGCAAGCACAAGCAAAGTTTAAAAATACATTTTCTTTTACTTAATTACCAATGTATTAATACAATCTTTTATTTTGTTTAACCAACCCAATGTCAAACACCGCAAGATGATGAAAAGATTTAGACATCTTGTTGGAAGAGAGTTGATGTGTTAGAAATATTTTAGTGACGGGTTTTAATATATGATCTTAGGACATTATTTTTCCACACACTTGACAAACTATTAAACTCCCATTCCTAAGTGGGTTACTACACTCAAAATGATCTACAAGATGTTTATGTAACACTTGTAAATATAGTGATCTATGCCTATATGCAATGCACAAACAATTTTGCAACTTAACGCAAGCAATCTAGCGTAATTCCTATTAGGCATAATCCGAAAACTAGTAACATACAAATAGTATACATGGCACATGCATTTAGATATATAATTAGCTCAATTACAAATAGTAATGATTACTTATTAATATCTATTAACCAAGTTGAAACAAAAGTAAACACACATAATCATCTAGCATACACATAAGGATATTCGTCGTTGTTTTGTGTATTAGATATAACGATGTATACTTAGCTTGATTTGATTTTGAAAATAATATAGTTCCTTCCCATTTCAAAAATTAATTAAGATCAATATATTGAAAGGACAAATACACTATTTTTCAAAGATATATCAAATAGAAATGCTCGACTCAAAGGAAAATATAAAATACAAGTTTTACGTTAAAACGAAACTCAAAGTTTTGAGCACTATGTAGTATTTTGCATTTCTGACTTATTTAAGTTTAGAATGAAGACTTGGAAGTATTTTTAAATGAAAATAGACTCAATTATCTTCGAAATGGCGGGTGGCACGACTTCTACAGACTTACGGTTGATTTTATATGATTTTTCGAAGTTTGCCAAATTCTGCTGAAACAGACAGACGGCCCCCATAAAGGTGACGGCCCCAGATATATTAGGGGGCCGCCCAAACAATTATGGGACCGCCACCAGAGACCCAAAAACACGTTTTTTATTCAAACTCATTTGGTGACTTGACTGTGGAACATAGGACTTTAAAAAGTTGTTCCAGCACATAAATTTCGTGTTTTAGACATCATTTCTACTCTTACGACTTAGACAAATATAAGTTGACACTTCCAAGTACTTTTGAGAAAATTTTCTTTCAAGCTAGTATACGAAGTATATTTAATAACAAAACTAGTACGAATCAAACAACAAAACACTTTTCATATTTAATCCCCCTTCATGGGTAATTTGATACATGGATCGTACTCTATTTTAAAAACCATTTGTTTTGAAAACTAGAGCGACGTGGCTCTGATACCAATTGTGGAAACCGTAGAGGGGGGTGAATACGTTTCCATTAAAAAACTTTAAATCAAAGATTACATCACTCTTCTACTGGCGGTCCCATATATATATGGGGGCCGCCAAGTATATCAGGGGGCCGCCTGAATTATGGGACCGCCTCCAGAAGAGGTTTTCAGACTAGATCTTTTGTATCAAATCACCAATCAAGTTTGACGCAATATGAGAAGTTTTGATAATTGGTTTATAATAGCTAACACATATTCTAACAATATAATCATACTCACAATATTTAGCACAAAGAGATACACAACCTTAACTAACAAGATATACACAACCAATCACACAATTATGGACACAATGCAAGTATAAAAGTAAAGCGGTAAATGTAAAGAAATAAGTAAAGCGAAAGGTAAAAGAAAATGCAAACCGACACGGTGATTTATAGTGGTTCGGTCACGAAGCTCCTCTTCGCCCTACTCCACTCCCCGAGTATCCAACTCGAGAGTTACTTCACTAATCAACAAGCTCCCTTTCGGCGGAGAAAACCTTATACCAATGCTTACATTATTTTCCGACACTAAGCTAGATGTCGAGTTCTTCTTCGGGTACAACCAAACCCGTTATGTTTTATGGCCCAACATAACAAACCTTGTGTTTTATGGCCTAAACACATAAACCGCGTCGCTTACATTATTTTCCGACACTAAGCTAGATGTCGAGTCCTAATCTTAGCTAGAACCAATCTACCACTTCACCAATGTATTTTAAGGCCTAAAATACTAACCAACCCTCAATCAACCCATCCAAATATATACATCATTTGGATCTACACACTACTAAAGATTGGAAGACATGGACTCGATCTATATGTAACAAATGTTACAAATGGACTAACTAGACTACATAACTTCGGATCTTGAAGATGACCGAAGTTCTTCTCTTGCACATGAGGGAAGAAGGAAAGGATAGAAGATTGGATCACATTTAAACAAGATTAAACTATGTTAGTGATCAAGATATTTAGAGAGAGAAAGGGGATTTTAGAGAGAGAAAGGAATTTGAAAAATCTGTGCAAAGAGGGTTAATTTTCAGCAAGGGGTGGACCAGTATTTATAGCCAGGATTCCCCAACGGTCAGCTGGGGGCGGTCCCGACGGTCCCTTATATATAAGGGGGCCGCCTGATCCGGTGCATATTCTTATCGTCTTGGAAAAGAATGTCGTTATTTTCATATCAATCAAGTGTGATTGAGTATGTAGGCTTAAGATAATATCTCCTGTTACATTTTGATATAATAATCAATAAAAGAAGAGAGATCAGAGATATAAGAAAAATCAAACTAATAAACCTAAATACTAAAAAAAACTTGTCAATTAGATTCGATTATAATATAAATCATAATTTGAATAATGAATCGATATATATTCGAAATCTTTCTTGACCCTCACGAACACTCTTTTAAAAGAAAACAAATAAATATTTTCATAGTATGTTCCATTAATCTTAAGACTACTTGTAAGGTGAGGTTGATGAATAATGACAAGTTAATTTCTTACTTCAAGATTGTCAGTTATTTTGCTTGTACAAAAGATATTGTTGTTTACACAATAGTTTTATTTTTTGGGGGGGGGGTGGGGGGGAAATTTTTTTTTTTATTTTTTTTTTTTTTAGTTTTTGTATCTTGTGAGTAAATAATTTTTTTTTCTAACCATTTTTATAACACACGCATCTTTATTAAAATCCTATATATTTAAAAAAAGAATATAATTATGTGTATGTGTTTGAATAATGCAAGCACAAGTAAAGTTTAAAAATATATTTTCTTTTATTTAAATACCAATGTATTAATACTATCTTTTCTTTTGTTTAACCAACCTAAGGTCAAACGAGGAAAGACGATGGAAATATATAGATATCTTGTTGGAAAAGAGTTAATGTGTTGGAAATATTTTGGTGACGGGTTTTAACGTGTGATCTTCTGATAATATTTTTCCACACACTTAACAAACTTATAAACTCTCATTCCTAAATGGGTTACTACACTTAAAAATATCTACAAGATGTTTATGTAACACTTGTAAATATAGTGATCTATGCCTATAGCTAATACCATAACATTTGAACACTTTAGACTCAATGAAACATCTTCACTACAAGTGTGAATTGCAATTCGATGACTAATCTTGTTGTCTTGCAATCGACATCGTGATTTCATTTAATAACCGAGGATGGTTAAACATGTAGACACGAAAAAATATCTTTGGTCATTTGATTGATTTTTTGTTATCCCCCCCCCCCCCAGATAAATCACTAGGTCTCGATTTCATTTTCATATTCTAATTTTGTAATTAGATTGAATAATGAGATTGATCATCGTTTGAATAATAATCAGCTTCATATTCAAAATCCTCTTACGATCACTTATTGAAAGAAGGCACAAAAATGTTTTGTTGAATATGTTCAATTATTCCTAGTCCTAACCTTAGATGGTTAAAGGGTTCTCATTTGGGGAAGAAGAAATAGTATGCTTATTTGGTTAAGTAAGTGAAAGTTTTGATGAGAATAGAATTTGAGTTTTGGGTTATGCTTTTGAATCGTTTAAGCAAAGTTACATATGTTGTACGTTTTCTCATGTTTGGCTTTTCAGAAATGACGACTTTACCAAATGCATTGCAAGGTAAATTACTTGAATATTTTGGATAAAACATTCAAGTCATCAATCTTACTTCATTGTGTATTTTATGCATATATTTGCCATATATTTGGAACACAACTATTGGACAAGTAGACTTAATATGATATCATTTACACAAGTGTGATTTATGATCCGGTGCATATTCTTATCGTCTTGGAAAAGAATGTCGTTATTTTCATATCAATCAAGTGTGATTGAGTATGTAGGCTTAAGATAATATCTCCTGTTACATTTTGATATAATCTTGAAGACAACTACATGAACTAAAATCTCACTACTTTCAAACCTCATCACATAACAGCCGCTTCTTTTAATAAAACTTCATCTGCATCTGAGGTTGCTTTGATCTCACATATGGTAAAAGTGGCAAAACTTTCAATTGAGCCTCAGAAGACTTTGATCCTTTCCTCTGAGGAAGTGAATTCTGATGACACTACTGACAAGTCCTTGTCCGGGACCGCTATGCAGTCTGTTGTTCAGCCCAAAGCACCAACTGGCAAGAAGTTTAAAAAGAAGAAAATCGCATCTTCTTCCGACCCCAAGACTTTACATCGTGTCAGTAAATCCAAATCCAATGAAACAGTCGCTGAGGCTCAGCACGCTGAGAAACTAGTGGCCACCGCTGACACCCCCAAAGGTCTAGATGCCTCCGAGTCGGCAGAGGATGTAACAAACGGCCTGAAATCGCTGATGCCAAAAAGGTGACATTTTTTAATTTTAAGGGAACTGCAAGCAACCACTCTCAAACCTCTCTAGGAGGGAGTGGTGAAGATAAAGGCTACCCCCGACCCAATAAAGAGTATGGGTCAGCACGTTAATACCTTTTATCTTATGTACACCCTGAGTCTGCACCATGGAGTGATACACTCAGGTTTATAACGCTTGATGTTGACCCTAAAAACTCTAGACTTTGCAAGGACCTACAACATCCTACACATAAAAGTCAGACCCTAGGAGTGCTTAAACTTCACTCAGCCTCTAGCTGTAACATTTCTCAATTTCAGGTCATTTTACGACTCCTATTATTAGTCACTAATTATTTTAGTCCGATACGCGTTTACTTTTAATTTTACTTTTGAGCTAAATCGCGTAGACTAGAAATAGCCATTTAGTGTAAACGGTCATCAAATAAATTAAGGTTTACATCCACCAAGTAATAGATAGTTATTAAGAAGATAATTATTAACTTTGCGTATTTTATTTTGTATTGGTCACGTAAAAGGGTTACGTTTCGCAATAAAATACATTTGGACACACCCCGGAAACACCTAGACTTACCTAGACTTAAACCAATGCCCACTTTTAAAACCTTAACACAAAAATTAAATAGATTTTGTGTACATAACCCCCTAGGGGCCGGTTATGGGTCCAAAACAATTAGGAAATCTTCCTAATGATCTCCAAAGTACTAGTACATCTCTTGGTTAATTAATACTAGTACTAATGGTCCCTTAGCTAACATTTACCCTATGGTTAATAACCATTTGCTTCTTGTTTTCCTTTGGATGCCACGGCTAAGCAACAAACACACACAAATCCATAAGATTTGTATGATCTTAGGTAAATCTTGTACATCATGCAAGTAATTAAAGATTGTACTTGTGTGGTTTAACAAAACAAGGTGTAGTTAACTAGAAAACTTCAAAAACCACCTCCTAGGGCACGAATTTGGTTCGGTTTGGGTTGTTTGTGAAACTAGGAGAGTTAACTAGCTCATTGCCTATAAATACACACTCACACTTAACACTTAACACTCTTACAACTCACACTCACTCAAACCATAAACATATATACTCTCTTCTCTTAGTTCGAGTCATAAACCGCGACAAACACTCCCACCACCTCACTTGAACCTACAAACGACACGAAGGCTTCTATACAAGCGCATAAGGGGGGGTACACGAGCCAAGGGTTGGCGTACATTGGGTTAATTTGATCGGGTATACGTTGGGTTAGCACTCTACACGTCCAAAACTCGTCAACCAATACACTAGGACTCTTGTAAGTCTCGTTTGAACCTATACCACTCGTATTATACTTGTTTTCTTTGTGAACTAGTCAAAATGTCGCGTATATATATAATGTGTTAGCATGAGTTCACGAATAATAAATAACATACGTGTTATACGCAAAACATGCGTGTTATGCGCATACACGTACATACACTGTCTCTTGTGTGGTGCTAGGGCATGTTAAGAGGTGATTTAAAATGAGCTAAAGCTTTAACGTTTCACTTAAAATGCGAGAATGAAAACTCATGTGAACATGTAACTCGTTAGTACGAAATACTCAAAGACTATACGTAAACAATTACGAATAACGTGATGGCTTGACTTGGGAGCACGTACACTAGCTAATAGAACGAATGCATGTGGTTAAACGTGGATAACTAATCTTATCGAGTGCTTAACGAAAAGTTAGGAGTCTTAGAAACTAATAAGTAAGCCGAGATACACGGCAGGAAACAATGAGAAAAGGGGTATGTTGGATCTCTCCCCTACTGCAATAAGTGCAAGTTACACCATGGATGGCCATGTACTGTGATGTGCAGAAACTGTAAGAGGGTTGGTCACATGGCTAGAGATTGTACGGCCGTTGTTGCTCCAAACACTTAGAGGGCCCCAGTTGGGAATCAGCCGGGTATTGTTTGTTATGAGTGTGGAAGGCCGGGACATTATAGAAAAGATTTTCCTAAGTTGAGGAATCAGAACCGTAGGAACAAGACTGGAAACAAGACTGAGAACAATGAAGCTACAGCAAAGGCTTATGCCATCAGAGGAGGAGGAGCAAACCATGATTCCAACGTTGTCACGTGTACGTTCCTTCTCAATAATTGTTACGCTTCTATGTTATTCGATTCGGGTGCCGATAGGAGTTTCGTGTCGTCTACCTTTAGTGCCTTGCTTGATGTTGCACCATCCACTTTAGACACTAGCTATGTTGTAGAACTTGCTGATGGAAGGATTTCAGAAACCAATATTATCCTTAGAGGCTGTACGTTTGCGATATTAGGTCTTACGTTCGGACATTGACCATATGCCCGTTACACTTGGTAGGTTTCGAGTTCATCTTCTCGGTATTATGGATTAGTTGGCGAAGTACCACGTGGTGATCATTTGTGACGAGAAGATCGTTCGTATCCCTTATGGAGATGAGATGCTGATAATCCGAGGTGATGATTGTGACAGTGGAAGTAAGTCGAAGCTAAATATCATATCGTGTACGAAGACCCATAAGTATATACAGAAAGGATGTCAAGTTTATCTAGCACAAGTTACATCCAAGAAGACTGAGGACAAGTCGGAGGAGAAGCAACTTGAGGACGTGCCAATTGTACGGGAATTTTCGGAAGTCTTTCTAGAAGACTTGCTTGGACTACCACATACTCGACAAATTGAATTTCAAATCAACTTAGTCCTTAGTGCTGCACCTGTAGCTCGAGCCCCGTATCGATTAGCACCAGCCGAAATGCAAGAGTTATCCACTCAGTTGCAAGAACTTTCTGAACAAAAGGAATTATAGACCAAGTTCCATCACCTGGGGAGCTTTGGTTTTGTTTGTCAAAAAGAAAGATGGATATTTTCGGATGTGTATCGACTACCATAAACTAAACAAACTTACTATGAAGAATCAATACCCACTTACAAGAATCAACGATTTGTTTGATCACTGCAAGGGATTAAGGAGTCTACTCTATATGATAGACCTGAGGTACGTGTTATCACCAACCAAGGGTTCTGTGAGGAAGACATCCAAAAAGAAAAACATTTAGGGATCGCTTTATGTCATAGAGTTCAAGTAATGCCGCTTTGGGTTGACTAACGCACCTACATTATTCATGGATTTGATGAATCGGGTATGCAAACCGTACTTGGATAGATTTGTGATCATATTCATAGATGATATTTTGATCTCTCCAAGAGTAGAGAAGGAACATGTGGGGCATCACTTAAGTTATTTTAAGGTTACTTAAGGTGGTGGATTTATACGCTAAGTTTTCAAAGGTGCGGATTTTTAGCTTTCAATAGTGTATGATTTCTTCGGTCACTAATGATTGTTTGTGAAGGCATTCTCGTTGATCCGCTTAAGATTGAGTCATAATCAAGGATTGGGTGTCACGTAATACACCTACCGAGGTGAACTTGTTAATTTTTAGGATTGTGGCGGTTACTACTGTACGATTTATTGAAGGGTTTCTCAAGATCGCTAGGCCTTATGCGTAGTTGACTAGGAAAAGCAGGAAGTTGATTTGGGAAGAAAAAGGCACATGCTTACGTTTACAGCGTTGTAACATAAAAAAGATAAACCATGAAACTAAACTAGGCTCTCTAATAAACCAAGACGATCAAAACACAATTGGTCAACCCTGGGTGAACCATCTAGAAAATAGGACTATTATGTTAAGTATGATTCCCCAGCAACTACGACTCTAGTGGAAGAAATTGCAGCAACCGGGTAGGGAGATGAATTCTCAGATGATGAAAATACCCCAAGAAAAGTAACAATTCTTGATGAATTAAGTAACTGGGATGAAGATGAAAGAAGTGGTGAAAAGATCCTTGTCCTATGAGAAGAACTTTCACAAAATCAGCAAGACTTTCTTGACGAATATCTGCCACAATGGGATGACCAACTTGCCACCCAAAAGCAAAGATTGGAGTCAGAATGGGATAACTCATTCGCAGCAAAGCATGGTGAGGACCATACAATTCTTCATCTTGAATTTTTCGTATAATTAGTGCATATAAATGTGTTACGACATCTGTAGTATGATAAGAGCATCATGTTAAGTTAGGGCATCTATTTGTTTTGTTTATTGCATCTATGAACATGTTAGGGTATCACTATGTATGTTTAGTGCATATGTTTGTATGTTTAGGGCATCCATTTGTATGAACACTAGGGCATCATTGTGTTACGGCATATGTTAGTATGATACGAGCATCATGTTACAAGTTAGGTAATCTGTTTCTTTGATTATCGCATCTAAAATAAGTGTTATCGCATCTTTTAGTATGATTAGGGTATCACTCGACTTGTTACATCATTTTTTTGTATAATTATTGCATCAAAAAAATGTGTTACGACATTTGTAGTATAATTATTCTTTCATGATCTAACTAATTCCCTTCTTCTACAATCTGATCTGCAATAACAAACTTCCTTATGTAATGTTGCTTATATCATATCATATGATTAGAGAATATGTTTTGTGAGATTAAAGCATCATAAATTAATTTAAGGCATCTATTCGTTTCATGAAATAGCATCTAATTGTTTTAAGGGCGTCTGTTTGTATGGTTTAAGGGCATCTGTTTCATTAAGGGCATTTGTTTTGTTTAAGGGTATCTGTTTGTATGATTTAAGGGTATCTGCTTGTATGCATCTGATTGTATGGTTTAAGGACATTTATTTGTATGATTTAGTGCATCATTTAAAAAACTTGGACATCCAAGAACACATTAGGGCATCATTATGTAAGTTTAGTGCATTTGTTTGTATGTTTAGTGCATCCATTTATATGAACATTAGAGCATCATTGTAAATATTTAGTGCATATGTTTGTATGTTTAGTGCATCCATTTGTATGAACATTAAGGCATCATTGTGTATGTTTAGTGCATGTGTTTTTATGTTTAGTGAATCCATTTATATGAACATTAGGGCATCATTATGTATGTTTAGTGCATCAATGTTAATAATAAAGGTGCATCAATGCTAAAAATAATAGTGCATCAATATAAAGTGATCTTATTTATAAAAATAAGATATAATTCAACATGAAATTAAAAAAAACATCTATAAAAATACTAGTGCATCATTATAGAGAATGAAGTAGCATCATAGTTGCATAAGTTTCAATGATACATGGAATGAAAAATATCTTATATACACAATGGTACTTGACGCCACACACAAAGATGGCAAAAAATAGAAGGATCCAACCAATGTGAACTACAACCACAACCTGGTAGGAAGTCATAGTTAAACTAAAACCCCTCTTTTATGAACCCTTTATGGTTACATTGCCAGCCCTAAGTACCTCAAAAGCAAGATTTTTGCTAAACTTGGCTAGTTAGGAGACCGTATATATAACTCGTCAACCAATTTGATATAAATGTAGGCTTTTGCTAATGCAGCATGTAAAATAAACAATTTTTCCGCAACCATTTTAAGAAAAGAAACGTCTTGCTCTGAACTTATGTCTGGATTTAGCTTTGACAATAAAGATTCACCACCAAATATGATGTAAAGCGCGATCCTTAAACAAACAGGGTTGTAACTCATTAGTATCTTTAAGGTGTTATCCTTCATTCCAACATCAGTAACTATCGGGTAGTGAGCCTTCATCTTTAGTTTTCCTTCGTCAATTTTCTGTCATTTCAAATACATAAATTGGCATCACATAAATTTTATATGAAGATAAAAAAGTTCCATTTAATAGTAGTGTAACCAGTTAGGTATTTCAAAATCCTAAAAGGTTTTTGTAATGAACTTATTTAATTGCATCCATTTGAGCTACTTTAGTACATTCGTTTGAGGTACTTTAGTGCATCCGTTTGAGGTACTTTAGTGCATCTGTTTGATGGCCACATATATCATCATATACATATATTAACAATATTGGAGCAACACCCCTAGAAGATTGTAACCAAGTGTTGTAAAATACTAGTAATTTATAACACCAAAGAACAATATAGAAATTCTAGAGAGAAAGTAGATGGGAGGAAGGTTTTAGTGAGAGAAAGTAAGAAAGAAAGAAAGATTAGATTATGTGTGAGAAATGAACCAACCAACACCCTCTCCATGTGTGGAGAGGGTATTTATACAATAGCATGTGGCCGGCCATAGGCCTATTAATAGGCTTTCCATAGGCCTTTAGCCCGATTAGCTTACTAACATTACATTTGATTAATCTACGAGCTATGACTAACTATATTGGAAGTGACCAATACTTTTCGTATTCCTAACAATCTCCCCCTAAGGGAGGTCACTCCAATTTACAAAAACTTAAACCTAGCATACTATGCTTTGACTTTAGTCTCGAGCTCATAGTCTTTAACTTCAATTTTTAGCTTATGAATTGATGTAGTGATCATTGACTTTAGGCTTTGACTTGATATGAATGTAGTTTAGAACTTCTTTGAGATCATCAACCAAGCACAATCTCTTATCATCATCTTATGATCTCTTGCCTTCTTGTGATCTTGTGACTTCTGGACCAACATGCTCATATTGTTTTTGATGTTGGAAGCATGTGTAACCATCTTTCTTGATATTCTTTAACTTTAACACTTTGTCACTTTTTGGATGACGTACGGTATCAACTTAATACTTCGTCGCTTCAAGAAAGATGTACGATATCAGAGTAGCAAAAGTCTTGAAACATGTACTTGAGCTTTCATGATGTCTTTATATATGTCGATCGAGTATGAGCATGTAGTATTGGTTTCGACTTGTCATCGAGAAACTACTACCACCGTCAAGAAACCTCCATGAATGGGTTAGTGATAAACAACATATATGAATGAAAGTGGCTTTGTCACTTCATTGAAGAGCAACCACAGTTCCCCGTTTCTCAGTATAAATACTGCTTGTGATCAGGTAAAATTCCGAAGAATCTCCTTGATAGGGTTTCGCAGATGCGCTAGCCATTCTCATTACCAGAGCGTCTCAAAGCAGATAACACGGTAAGAGTGAACCGGTAAGTTACTATCTTCTCGATTAAGCCGTCAATTCGTGTTCAGCTTTCCTATGTCTAGATACCCTTATGAGGCTTCCCATGGACATAAGATTGAAAAATCGATTTAGAAAATCAGTCGGTGTGTCAAATTGCAAACAGTTTTTATGACACACCAACAATTTTATCTTTTTTAAAATTTACCAATTCATAAGCTAGACCGAATCGATATCCAGTATCACAAGCTCGATCCGTATAGGATCTCACATGTCACCTACCAAGAGCTTGTTTGATGTTGACTCAAGCAGGATTTCCATCTTCATTGTGAATACTTAAGTATCACTCGGATGTTCTGGCAAAATCACAAGGATAATGCGTAGGACTCTTAATATATATTTCTTGTAGTTCACATTGTGTGAATTAGCAAGTATAATTTTGACAAGTGTCCTAATGAGATTTATGGATGATCTCTTTTGGCTCTAGACTCAATAGTGCACTTTGGTTTTAGTGATCGGAGGCTGGAGCAGACTGCCACCTTACATACCAACTAACTTGGAGTAAGATAGTTGATAAAATACGTGTAATCTTTGTGAGAAATGAAACAGAAATCTTTTGAGAGATTCTGAGGGGCTAGGGAGGGTTGTTCATTGCATCACTGGGTCCATGATGTCAGTCTTTAATGTCAGCAAACATCTTTGTGATTCTTGACAGCAGATGTATTGACCCAGTTTCTGCCTAAGTGTGAGGAGGGATTCTTCCTTTTCACCCTTTATCTTAACTTTTCTTTTTAATTCTTCAACCCCTTTAGTGCTTACCAAGACTTCATAACTAGTACCTTGTTGGGTTTGTTCCAGTACTAGCTCCATCTCGGTCGGCACTCTTCCCTATTTCTCACTTTTACTCCTTTTTTCATACCTAAGGACTTCTACACTATCTAGTGGAATATCTCTGGGTTGATCCCTCCGGTTCTGGCTGGATCATGGGAATGGATACCTAAACTTAACCACCTTATAACTCCAATACAGTAATTTAATTGGTCGGTCTTTGGTACTTCCACATTTTAGCCATCCCTTAACCATTTGCTCCCCCTTCATATGTGCTTCGATTAATCGAAAGAGTTTAGCACATATATGGGTTAGCGTACACTTGAGATCTTAAAATTCACATTATTAGACATATATTTTAATCACATTTTCTCCCTTTATCAAAAATGTTAAATCTTTTAATATTTTGGATATTAATTGATAAAATATATACATTCGGGGAGAAGAGGTCCAATTATTAACAAGCCAATTATTGGAACATATTAATGCCCCCCTCAAATTATGAGTGTTAGGAATTTTGTATAACAGACTTAATTCTGTTAGTATTATAGTTAGTTCTGCTAGTATAATAGTTAGTACTGGTAGAAGGATTATCATAGTTAGTACTAGTAGTGTTAAAAAGTTAATACTGCTTATGTAATAGTTAAGTCTGCTTACGCAAAAATTAGTTAGAGTTAAAGATATGCATGAGATATCTTAGGAAAGGATATGCATTATCTTTATACGCGTTTTGTAAAGCCCATTAGGGTTTCCTTAGTCTATAAAAGGAACCCTAGGCATAGTCAGTAGATATAGTTCTACACAAGATCATAGAGATCGAATAGTAATCATAGTTTGTAATCTGTAACCTAGGCAGATTCAAAGTTTAATATAAAAGTTCTTTTGTGGTATTCATTATTGTTCTTCTTAGCAGTATTGATTAGATTCCGCATAATCAATAGTGCTCACTCAGTGTTTCATCATTGTTACTTTAGATTTATCTAAGGCAACAAACCCTTTACAAGCTGAAGGTTTAGATCTATTCGGTAAATCAATCCAACAATGAGGGAATTATATGGTGTTTGAGTACGTTAATTTGAATTTACTAAGAAATTCTTGAAAATTCATACTCAAACACTATATATGTCTAATTATAGTCTACACTATTTTTTTACATATTCACAAGAATTATTATATACGAGAGTTGGACCTAAAATAAGAGAGGACACAATATGACAAGGTCATATTGTCCGTCCTAGCAGCCTGAGGTCATTCTCGTAATCCTTTCCACCAACGAACTTCTCTAGATTCCGCATCAACCTCCTCTGATAAAGCTGTTTGTCTATATCCTGAACCATAACCCGAGCCCTCTTCTTGTCTAAGTTACTCCAATTCCTCATTGACAAGTATTCCATCCTTATTCCCTTAGCAATATCATTAAGAGCAGACCAAACATCATCAAGCGTGTCATCACTGAATTTATGAAGTTCATCAGCACGTATTAATCGGTTTCTGTTCATCTGGTCCTTATAAATTACTCCTTTCGGGTCCGAATATGTAGTGTACACGGTCCTTTTTCTGAGATTTGACTTGAATGTGTCTGGCTTGGTAAGGTTGAGCTTCTTTTGGTAACTTTCGACACCTAATTGAAGATCTTCCACCAACCTTTGAATGACAATCCATCTTGTGAACATACGTAATGCCACATTCAAGGAATACCGTTCGTCGATTGTGAGATTAGTCAGCTTCTGTTGAACAAGTAGAAGTAACATGTCCTCAATGTCTTGTAGGCGAAGTCTTTTGAAATCACCTTCTTTAAACGTGTATAGCTTCTGATCATCTCGATGAACTTCAATCTCTTCCAGGTGACCGTAGTCATACATCTTCATAATTTTAAGTCTGGTTACTGCAATAATTCTTCTTATGGAGTAAACATCTTTAGACGAAGTCAAGTTGCTAGCATACCCGTAGAATCTTTGGCGTTTTAGACCCTAGTGTGAAATGCCCAAGTAAGCATGTTGTTAGGAACACGAAAGTGTCGGTCACTTCCATAGATATCATTAGATAGCTCGTTTAGTTATTTTTGGAAACTTGCTAGGCTAGTTAGCCCAAGGCCCATGGAAAGCCTATGTAAGCCATGTCCATAGCCGGCCATAGGAAGTATAAATACCTTTTCCATGCTATGAAAAGGGTGTTGGTTGTTCATTATTTTCACACACATTAATGCATTTTCTATTTATGTTTACTTTCTCTCTCTAAAGTGTTCATCTAACCTCTCTCTCTCTTTCTAAAACTACCTATCTTTCCCTCATCAAGTATGTTATTAGATATTCTTCAATTGGTATCAAGAGCCATGGAGTGGTATGCTTAGTTTTTATGTTTGAGTTTGCTTTTGTTCGTGTAGTTTTATGTTCTAAACCGTAGTTTTTTCTCGTTATTTCTTTGTTTTGAAGCTTCTCCTTACACTAAAAGATCATTTACATAGGTAAATTTGATCTAGTATCCTTGGATACAGCTGTATAAGCTTTGAATCAAGAAAAACTCATTTTTTTCAACTTTAGTTTTCGAAAAAACCTTATAAAGTACAAATCTTGATTTTGAAATTTTTTGCTTAAAAACCATAAAGTTTACATTTTTAAGGTACCTATTGGTTTAGTAATACTAGTTGTACAAGAAAATTTGGGAAAAATCTATCAAAAAGTGTCTTTTTGTGGTTTTAATATTTTAGGTTTCGGATTAGTATCAACCGATCTACTCAAGTGTAGTTTCAACCGATCTCTCAAGTTCTAGTTTCAACCGATCTACTCAAGTGTAGTTTCAACCGATCTTCTTAAGTTCTAGTTTCAACCGATCTACTCAAGAGCCAGTATCAACCGATCTACTCACTTAGTTGAAACCGAACTACTCAAAAGCTAGTTGAAACTGATCTACTCAAAAGCTAGTTGAAACCGATCTACTCGAAAGCTAGTTGAAACCGATCTACTCAAAAGCTAGTTGAAATCGATCTACTCAAAAGCTAGTTGGAACCGATCTATTTTCTTAAGTTAGAACCGAACTACTAAATTTTCAAAATTATACGGTTTATTTCTTTGACTTATAAAATCCCGTGAAACATTAACTTGTTTTCTCGGATTTATCAAGAATTGTAAAATACCGTATAAGTTTCAAGACATAAAACACACAAAAGACAACTCATAGCAACACAATTACGTTCGATCAAACAGTAATCTTTTAACATACAAATTTCTCAATGACGACTCTTGCTGACAAAGCAATTCTTTCGGGTGCTGACAATCGTCCACCTATGTTGGAAAAAGATATGTACGATTCTTGGAAAAGCATAATGGAGCTATACATGATGAATAGACAACATGGACGAATGATCCTTGAATCCGTTGAAAATGGTCCACTCATCTGGCCTACAATTGAGGAAAATGGTGTGACTAGGCCAAGAAAATACTCTGAATTGACTCCTGCAGATGCAATTCAAGCTGATTGTGATGTCAAAGCAACAAATATCATTCTCCAAGGATTACCACCAGAGGTCTATGCACTTGTTAGCAATCATCGAATCGCCAAGGAACTTTGGGAAAGAATTCAACTTCTCATGCAAGGAACTTCATTGACGAAACAGGAAAGAGAGTGTAAACTATATGATGAATTCGATAAGTTTGCTTATAAGAAGGGGGAAACACTACGTGATTTCTACTTGAGATTTTCACTGCTACTCAATGACATGAACATCTACAATGTGAAACTGGAACAATTTCAAGTGAACACCAAGTTTTTGAATACTCTTCCTCCTGAGTGGAGCAAATTTGTGACAGATGTCAAACTAGTTCGGGATTTGCATACAACTAACGTTGATCAGCTTCGTGCTTACTTAGGACAACATGAATTTCATGCAAATGAGGTTCGTTTAATGCATGAACGGAACTTAGATCCGCTTGCTTTAGTTGTAACCCATCAGATGACCTAGTCTCGTTATCAAACTCATCAAAACTCTTACCAAAACACTCAATTTCAATGACAAGTTTCACCATATCAGTCGCCATAGTATGGATCACCTTATCAGTCTCAACAATACTCAACTCCTCAATCATCAACACCTCTTTCAATCACTTATTCATCCAATGATTATCAATCATCAATTCACTACAATGTTTATTCTCTATCATCATCCATCCCTCAATTAGAATATGCTCCCACAGTTAACCAATAATCTAAATTTTCCCAACCAGACTCAGGTCTAGTTGTTCCAGTGTTCCAGAAATGTGATTATCCCATTGATGACATCAATCAAATAATGTCTTTCTTGACTGCTGTTGTCACTTCCCGCTACCCCACTACCAATAATCAGCTGAGGAATTCATTAAACCCTAGGCAACAAGCTACCATTAATAATGGAAGAGTAACCTTACAACCAATTCAGGGGAGACAAACTTCTTTAGCTGCGGGTACTTCAAGGACTTACATATAACAACCTACAATTTTCATCAATGTAAATATCCACCTATTAAATTAGATGCACTGTAATATCCATCTATTATATATATACCACCTTTTTACAAGGAATTTAATATCCATCTATTAAATTAGATGCACTTTATATACCTCCTCTTTACAGGGAAATTTTTGCTTTATTTCATTATGCAACGTAACTTGCATCTCTACAGTAAACGAGCTCACACAACCTCTATCAATGCCATCTCTATCTATGTTTACATCATGTAAGCATCCTAATATGTCAAGTCTATATCCTAATATCATTTTTACTAAATACATTATCCATTTAACATACTTTTCAAAACATTATATCAAAACAAGCATTAAACGTTAAACGTTTATATCAAAACCCTAATTATATGTAATGTATACATATAAAATGAATGTACAAGCCTTTAAAGCATGTGTACAAGTATCAATGCACAACATTTGAATATCTTTACCCTCCTAAATCAAGTTACAACTTTCTAAAGCCCAATGTACAAGTCAATGATGCAAGAAAACCTAATTAGGTCATTTAAGCTCCTAAATCATGTTTAAACTTTACCACCACTTTAGTACAAGGTACAAGCACTTAATACATGACTCTTAAACCCTAAACTTAAACCCTAAATCATTCTAAACCCTAATCTAAAACCCTAAAACCCTAAAACAAAACCCTAAACCCTAAATTCACTTTAACCTTAAAACTAAACCCTAAAACTTAATCCTAAGCCCTAAACCCTAATCCTAAACACTAAACCATAATCCTAACACTAATCCTAAACCTTAATCTATCCTAAACCCTAGCCCTAACTTGAAAAATAAAGTCCAAAACCCTAAACGAGCCCTAAATAGACTCGATACACCTTTTCTTCCATTTTGACCCGTTCAAGCACCCATCCTAGCACCTACATGACCTCACCCTTATATCCAAGCTGCTTACAAGCACCTTCCTTTCAACTCTTGGCCACCAAGCTTGCTACATCACCTCCTTGTCTTCCTTTTGTAGTCGAACCCCTCCAACACCACATATCTTGCTTAGATATTTTTCTAGCTTGTATTACTCATTCATAGCTTCCATGAATCATCTATCTACAGCCCCTATCCCTTTGGTAACAAGAAAACTTGGGCAAAAAGGCTTACAAGCCCTATAAATATACGAACCAAGCACCCTATTTCAAATCATCCCACACAACTCATCTCACACCCTCAAATGGAATTCTAACCCTTCCATATCAGCAATAGAAGATCAAAAGAAGTCCCTAAGCTCAGAATAGAAGCCAAGAAGCAAGAAAAATGAAGTCTTGAAGCCATTTCTAGGTGTACGGATCATAAAAACCCTTTTCGACCCATTTTAGCTCAAGTAAGCCTAAGATCTTGTTCCATAAGCTTATATTCTGTACAATAATGTTTATAATACTCTTAAGATCATGTATGAACTCTTGTTTGAAGCTTTGAATCCTCAAACCCATGTGTTTTTGATAAAAACCCTAAAAAAGACCCCTTTTGATTTTCTAGCTAACGAATCATTTTTCTAAACTTTTATTACGTTAAAACATCTTATTTTAGCTTATTATAATAAGCTATAACCTGTAAATATCATTTGGAAACTTAAAATAAGCTTGCATGGCTTTTTTACTTGTTTTGCAAAAGTTTCCATGCATAAGGGTATATATCATAACTTTCTAAAATTTATAACTAAAGGGGTTGAAAATGTCATTATTCCAAAGTTATAACTATGTTGGTTTGTTTTGCCAAATTCTAAAGTTAAAGGTTTAATATATATATACTTAAAGGGACTAAACTTGTAAAAGATCATAAACCAAGGGTATATACTGTCATTTTTATATTCTTAAAAATATAAAATATAAAACTCGATTTTGTTAAAACCCGACACATGTATCGTTATTAATCATCGATCGACACTTTATAAATCAATTACATTATATATTTAACGTAACTTATCATCGATAAACTTTTGAAGAAACCTTAAAATCTTATCATATCACGATACTAGGGAGTTTCATGTGAGGGGTTCCATTTGGGTATTTATTTTGATAAGTTTGTTGGGTTTACGATTTAAAGTGCTCTGGCTCCTCAAACAATACTGCGTGGCCTTTGAATTATGATAGCCCGAACAGTGATACAATATTTCCATAATAAATCAAAGATATACGTTAAACTTTATGAAGTTTTGAAACATAAACTATCACACTAAGACTTGACATATCACTCCAGGTTGCGTGACAACGCCGTTACTTTCACTTGATATACTTTTGCCATCAATGAGATTCCTTATACCGTTAAGGTGAGTTCATAGCCTCACTTTTAAATCTTCTATTTCATAAACCCGTAAGGGGGATAGATGCTATAAACCATGAATACAAGTATTTTCTAAATGTATGATATCCTGATATATTATTTCATCTATTGTCTAAGTCCCTTTATGCCAAAATACCCCCATCATCATGGACTATTAATCACTTGTGAGTGAACGTGAATATTGTAAATAGGCCTATTGGGATTGAAGAATCCCGTTTGTGTTAGCCGGATAGGTAACCAAACGCACTATATTTGAATTTCATAGGTATATGGCAATTACCTACACCGGAGGCCATTATCATTATATATATCATTATTGATATATACACAAGTCAATTTGTGTGCCATGAGCTTAGACGTAATAATACACTATTAATACTGTTTTCTATAATAATTGTACTCATTGTAATTATTACACTTATGGGCGTATAACAACATAACCCACTACCTATGATGACTTGTTTTCACACTATTTATCATAAACCTATGAATTTCACTCAACCTTTGTGTTGACTTTTTAGCCTGTTTATCTCAGGTAATTCAGCAACCATGACACGGAGTGACACAGACTTGAAGATGGCTAAACTGTTATCATTCAAACTTTATGTTTTTATATTTTGGGACCTGTCCTTTTGTAAAACTCTGATGAATAAATGAATGATAACAAAATTTTCCAAAAACGTCTCTTTTAAGTCGTTTTCTATGATTATGACTGTTGTACTATGAAGTAATACCCCAGATTAGCTTCCGCTGCTATATGTAAAAATGGGGGTGTTATAGATTGGTATCAGCGCCATGGTTATAGAGAACAAGGTTAAAACCTTAACTATAACTACTTTTCTTCTTCTAGCCAAGAAAGTCCTCCATGCCACTGCATTTCCCCCAACAATTATTCGTTTATGAAAAGTAATTGTTTTATCACCTTTAGATAATTATATAATAACATTATATAATTAGTTTAATTGATTTCACAAAAATAGTGCACAAGTATAAAAATAGTGCATAAGGTTTTATAAACCTTATATCTTTTTCATTTCAATTCCGTTTTGCATATTCTTTATATCCGTGGTTTCGTATTTGAATGATATATTAAAATATCATATTTGTAAATATTAAGCTACTGATGAACAGTAACATTTAATCAATTTAATAAATTATATAAAACTACTTTTATATAATTAATTGTTGTAATATTAAAAATGTCGTAATTTATTCGTTTTACCTCCGTTTAATACGTTCTTTATATGTATGGTTTCATATTTGAAAAATCTAATCAACCATTACATTTATTATGTGTATTTTTACTATTGTGAACACTAACAGTATGTACAAATTTTATAAAAATACTTTTTATAAATATTAATTGTTGAAATCATATAAAAATCATATCTTGTTCGTTTTAATTCGGTTTTTAGTGATTCCTTCGCCCACGTCTTTGTAATTCAAAGTTCTATCCAACAAAAATATTTCTCATCAGCCTACTATGATGAACAGTAACAGGTTTTTATAAAATTACTTTTATAAAGTTACTTTTAGTTATTTTAGTCATTAAACATGAAAAAGTCATAACTAATTCATTACCCATTGGTTTTTCAAGTTTCTTACATGCTTGTAATCCTTATGATGTGTAATTTAAAGGAAAAATACAAAACATTCTAATTTGGTTAGAATTTATATAAGATTTTTTATAGACTTACGATTTTTAAAAAACAATCTTTAGTACACATTATCTCGTATAAATCATAAATCCCTTGTTATTTATCGGATCTCAAGTTATTAAACATCGCTTACGATCCATGATGAGTACTATTTTTATAAAATCTAGAATCTCCAGATTTTACGTTTCGAACTAAATCAGCAAACTTTTAATCTTTATCTAATTTATTTATATAACTTAATTTATGTACTTTTTAGCTTAGATAAAATACTACATGTCTTCTAATTTATAAATTAACATCCCTTGAGTATAAACTATGTCCTTTGCATGATTTCCATCATATTGTGTTCATAGTGTCCAAGAAATTAGTCCACATAATTTTTTATTCATAAACTTAATAAATAAACTTTTCACCATTAATTTATATACACATTTTATAAATTACCTAATACTTGTGTAAAATGTGTTTATTCCAATTATAACATTAGTTCTTTACATATTGCATATAGGCCTCGATCTTAGGATCCGACATGAAAATTCATTTTATAAATTTTATAAAGTTTCCTAGGTGATGATTTAACTACATACAATCATATAATACATGAAATGAACAATATTGAAAAGATTAGGGTTTTAGGTAACCTTAGGAGAGTGTTGGATGAATGAAGAACAAGATCAACCCAAACAATGAAACCCTAATTCGAAAATCCTTGGATGAAAAACCCTAATCTCCAAAGAATGAAACCCTAGCTTAGAACCACTTGAATAAACCCTTATACAAACCAACCAAGCTTCCAAAATGCCTTATATACGCCTACTAGAGATCTTAGGATACTTAAACAAGTTTGAAAATTGAAAATGTATGGGTGAGGGTCTGCTACTGTACCACGTGAGCAAAGGAGAAGAAAAATGAGAGAGTTGGCTAGCTCTCTTGATAATGGAGTGTTTGTGTGTGTGTGTGTGTGTGTTCCTTACTTTATGAGTACTATTTTATAGGAAAATGCATCGGTAATACCACTCTTTGAAAGAATTAATTAGTTTTGGGTTGCTTATGGTGTATTCGGCTGGGATGGGTTCAAAAAGGGGGGGACAAACCTTTAGTTTATTAGTTTAGGACATGTCTAAGACTTGTTTAATATATAGGGTGAAGAGTTTATTGCTTCCTTTTCCAACTGAGCCCTTACCCGTTTTCAAAAAACATACCATAAGATTTACCCAAAGATTCACTAGACATTATCATGTGCTTATGGTTTTGTTCTCTCTTGTGGTTGTAATCGTAGGTGGAGGGACAAGGAGGGAACAAGAATTGTTTAATAATAAGCTAGGACTATGGACCAGTTATGGCTTGTAAGAGATGATATGACCACACTTTCATGCTTGGTTATGGTTCCCTTATGTTCCTTGTGTTTAGCCGTGGGTTGGGAAGCAAAGAGGAGACAAAAATTGAGTTTTGATCCATTGGGTAACAAGAACTATTTGTTGATGTGGTTAGTGGATAGTTGGTGCTCTTTGGATTGCATTCAAGCAAGAATGCTTGTATATCGATGAAATTTAGTTTTATTAAGCATGGAAAGTGTAAGTATTTATTAGATTTTGGGTATTTATAGGTATTAGTGGGTAAATTGTTGAAGCCTTAATGGGTTTTGGTTTATATGAATGCAAAAGTGTATTTTTTATTGCGTTTACGTAAAGTTTTTACGTAACAAAAAAATAAAAAGCGTAAAGTTATAAATTATTATCCTAATAACTTTATAACACTTACTTGACGTAAACATTTAATTTTTTGATGCCCATTTACGTTGAATGATTATTTTTTGTTTACGCGATTTAACTTACGCGATTTAAATAAAAAGTAAACGTGCAAAAGCCTAATAATAATTAATGGAATAAATGAAGTCGTAAATGACCTAAAAATGCGAGATGTTACAGTCTCCACCCGTTAGAAGAGATTTACGTTTCGAACTAAATCAGCAAACTTTTAATCTTTATCTAATTTATTTATATAACTTAATTTATGTACTTTTTAGCTTAGATAAAATACTACATGTCTTCTAATTTATAAATTAACATCCCTTGAGTATAAACTATGTCCTTTGCATGATTTCCATCATATTGTGTTCATAGTGTCCAAGAAATTAGTCCACATAATTTTTTATTCATAAACTTAATAAATAAACTTTTCACCATTAATTTATATACACATTTTATAAATTACCTAATACTTGTGTAAAATGTGTTTATCCAATATAACATTAGTTTTAACATATATGCATATATGGCTCGAACTAGGATCCGACATGAAAATTCATTTTATAAATTTTATAAAGTTTCCTAGTGATGAATTTAATACATACAATATATAATACATGAATATGAACAATATTGGAAAAGATTAGTGTTTTAGGTAACCTTAGGAGAGTGTGGATGAGATGAAAGAACTAGCATCAACCCAATCAATGAAACACCTATTTCGAAAACTCCTTGGATTGAAAAAACACTAATCTCCAAGTATGAAACCCCTAGCTTAGTACCACTTGAATAACCCTTATACAAACAACCAAGCTTCCAAAATGCCTTATATACGACTATCTAGAGATTTAGGATTACTTAAACAGTTTGAAAATTGAAAATGTCATTGGTGTGAGGGTCTGCTACTGTACCACGTGAGCAAAGGAGAAGAAAAATGAGAGAGTTGGCTAGCTCTCTTGATAATGGAGTGTTTGTGTGTGTGTGTGTGTGTGTGTTCCTTACTTTATGAGTACTATTTATAGCTAAAAATGCAAGGTAATACCACTCTTTGAAAGAATTAATTAGTTTTGGGTTGCTTATGGTGTATTCGGCTGGGATGGGTTCAAAAAGGGGGGGACAAACCTTTAGTTTATTAGTTTAGGACATGTCTAAGACTTGTTTAATATATAGGGTGAAGAGTTTATTGCTTCCTTTTCCAACATGAGAAGATTACTAGACATATCATGAGCTTATGGTTTATTTCTTCTCCTTGTGTGTAATCGTAGGTATGGAGGGACAAGGAGGGAACAAGAATTGTTTAATAATAAGCTAGGACTAGGGACAAGTTATGGCTTGTAAGAGATGATATGACCACACTTTCATGCTTGGTTATGGTTCCCTTATGTTCCTTGTGTTTATCCATGGTTTGGGAAGCAAAGAAAGGGAACAAAAATTGAGTTTTGAATTCCATTGGGTAACAGAACTATTGTTTATGTGGGTTAGTGGATAGTGGTGGCTCTTTTGATTAATTCAAGACTAAGTATTGCATGTATATGATGAAATTTAGTTATAGCATGGAAATGAATAAGTATTTATGAGATTTTTAGGTATTATAGGTATTAGTGGGTAATTGTTGAAGCCTAAATGGGTTTATGGTTTGATATGAATACAAAAGTGTATTTTTATTGCGTTACGTAAATGTTTTACGTAACAAACAAAAATAAAAAGAGTAAAGTTATAAATTATTATCCTAATAACTTTATAACACTTACTTGACGTAAACATTTAATTGTTTGATTCCCATTTACGTTGAATGATTATTTTTAGTTTACGCGATTTAACTTACGCGATTTAAATAAAAAGTAAACGTGTAAAAGCCTAAAAATAAATAATGGAATAAATGACCTGAAAATGCGAGATGTTACAGTCTCCACCCGTTAGAAGAGCTTTGTCCTCAAATCTTAAGACGTTGTAGTGGATGAAGACGCCCAATTTGTGAAGAGATGAGGGTATTTCTTTTTGAATGAATCTTTACGTTCCCATGTGAACTTAGGACCACTCCTCGAGTTCCAGCGAACCTTAACGAGTGGTATACATCTTTGCTTTAATCGTTTAATCTCCCATTCTAAAATTTCAACGGGCTGTTCCACAAATTGGAGTTTATCATTGATATGTAGTCCTTCCAACAGAACGCCTAATGGTTCGTCGGAATAACATTTCTTCAAGTTGGATACATGAAATGTATTGTGTACCCTGCTCAACTCTTTATGGAGTTCAAGCTTGTAAGCAACGAATCTAACCTTTTCCAACACCTTGAAAGGTCCAACATGCTAGGGTTTTTTAACTTCCCCCGTTTGCAAAACTCACAACTACCTTTCCAAGGTGAAACTTGAGGCATAAACCCTATCCAACTTGAACTCAATCGGCTTACGCTTTACGTCGAGCCACACATAACTTTTTGTCGAATCCGAGCAGCTTGAATTCTTTGCTTGATCAGGATGATCTTCTCGGTCTATTTTGTTTATTGAATAAATCTGGACCGGTAAGTTGAGCTTTCCGACCTCGGCCAAACAAACAGGTGAACAAAATTTTGACCCGTTTTAAAGTGCCCTCGAATGGTGCCTTGCCTGATGCTAGTGTGATACTCTTGTTGTTATTGACAACTCGACTAATGGTACATGTTTATTCACAACCATTTCCAAAGTCGATCACGCAAGCACATAGCATATCCTTGAGAGTTTGGATGGTTCTCTCGCTTTGTCCATCAATTTTTGGATGGTACGCGGTACTCATATCCAAACTAGTACCCAAAGCCTTTTGAAGTTATCTCCAAAAATGTGATGCGAACCTAGGGTCCACGATCACAAATGATCAAGACAGGTATTCCATGCCTTGTGACTACCTCCTTTAGGTACATCCTTGCCAACTTCTCCATGGGGTTAGTTTCCCTTATTGGTACGAAGATTGCAGACTTCATAAGTTGGTCAACAATCACCCAAATGGTGTCATAGCCTTGCGATGACTTAGGAAGCTTTGTGATAAAATCCATTGTGATGTTATCCTACTTCCATTGGGGTATCTCGGGTTTTACCAACAAACTCGATGGACTTTGGTGTTCGGCCTTGACCCTAGCACATGTAAAACATTTGCTAATATAGGTGGCGATGTCGGCTTTCATATTGGGCCACCAATATAGCTTTTTCATGTCCTGGTACATCTTGTCAGAACCCGGATGGATGGAGTATTTTGATTTGTGGGACTCGTGCATGATCACAGTCCTCAAGTCACCATAACATGGTAACCAACTCTTGCCGTTTAAGCATAAGGTTCCATCGGCGTGGGGCTCCAACTTCTCCTTCGGTATATCCTTCCTGATCATACCTCCTACATCTTTGTTCTTGAGATTCTCTGGTTTCTGTGCTTCAGTCTGAGCATTTAAGATTTGTTTGGGAAGATCCAAACTAATAGTCATAACTAAAGCTCGGACTCTTAATGGTTTAATTCGCTCTTTCCTGCTCAAAGCATCAGCAACAACATTTGCCTTCCCCGGGTGATAACGAATCTCACAATCGTAGTCACTGAGCAACTCTAACCAACGACGTTGCCTCATATTCAACTCCTTTTGGTCTAGTATGTGTTGTAGACTCTTATGATCTGTGAACACCGTACACTTGGTTCCATACAGGTAGTGCCTCCAAATCTTCAGAGCAAACACCACTGCACCAAGTTCCAAATCATGAGTAGTATAATTCTTCTCATGAATCTTCAACTGTCGTGATGCGTAAGCAATCACCTTCTCGTTTTGCATCAACACCGCACCCAATCCTTTATGTGACGCATCGCAATAAACAATGAAGTTCTCAGCTCCTTGAGGGAGAGCTAAGATAGGTGCGCTACATAACTTATTCTTCAATGTCTGAAAAGCTGCTTCCTGCTTGTCACCCCATTCAAAGGCGACTTTCTTCTGAGTAAGTTTGGTCATCGGCTTAGCGATTTTTGAAAACCCTTCAATGAATCTTCGGTAGTATCCAGCAAGACCTAAAAATTGACGAATCTCCGTTGGTGTTTTAGGAGACGCCCAATCTTTAATAGATTCGATCTTGGCAGGATCCACGTGAATGCCTTGACAGTCAATCACGTGACCGAGAAATTATCATTTATAATATATATTATATTGTATTAACTCTCTATTTATCTACTTATAATTACTTTTTGAACTTTTTTATGCCAAATCTATTTTTTTTTTTATTACTCATTTATATTTGTATATATTTTTTTTATTGATTTATTTTATCAAAGAAATTGTCTTCATGATTGTATTTTTACTTTGGGTTGGGTACTTGTAGTACTCCCCCCTATTAATATATAATATACATATTTTGAGTGGTAATTAGGTCACACATCCATGGGGTTAAAGGATTGGTACAGTAGTATGTAAAACTAAATAATCATATACAAATTTATTACGTATATATAACAACAGTAAAGGGAAAAAAGAAATTTGGTCACTGTGTAAACAAAGAGTGCAAAAAATGTGTTGTTCTATTTCACAAAGAATAACTTTAGCAAAAAAAGGGGAAATGATAGGTGTGAATTTCCAAAGAATCAATAAGTGATATGGTGTACTGACAGACCAAGAGCTATATGATTGAAGCCAGAATGCTAAAAATTATTACTTGATTAGGCATTCAAAAGTCTAAATTACATATCTTGAAGGAAATCCATGAACATAGGATCCGTCCATGGGCACCCTAAGGGAGCGTTCTCGCCTGCAACCCATCCTAAATGAACATAGTTTGGCTCTATAACCAGGGACGGAACTCCAGTGGGGTTTTCCCGAGGAGTGCCTGCGGAAACAGATAACTTTTTTCGATTTTAGTGTTTATTTTTGAAAAAAACATCAATTTTTCCTTAATGTTCCTTAATGCACCCGGTCCATCGATAAACTAATAGTAAAGTTGAACGTTATTGTTAACAAAGTTGCTTTTCTCTCTTAGTAGTATACGGTTCTCAAAGAAAGTTTTACAGGCCGTGGTTACTATTTGGCACCTGGTGGTTCCCGGCCTGTCTATAAGACCAATATTTAACAAAAAAAATTTATATATTCGACGGCTCGCTTTTTAGTAGAACAACCCAGGTGGCGCCAAGATCGGGTCATCAGGTTAGACAGCTTTCAACTTATGTGTCCTGGTTTTGAAATCGTGTATTATTTTTGTAAAGGTGAAAACGGTAACTTACAATGATACACTTTTATGGTATATAGTAAAAGTAAACTCTCTCAAGACATTAGACCGAATTTGGGACCCGTGCCCAAACAACGCCTAAATTAGGAGTAATAGTATTACTTTTAAAATTTTGGACCTCCCGTTTGAAGCGATAACATAACATATGTCGCAAATCAAATCATTTCATATCAAATTTTTAGAAACCTGTTTCACCTATGTGCATCTGTTTTGTGATATGTGCATTGCACATGACAAATTAAAGTAAAAGAATTATAATTGTGTATTAATCTTAAACTCCATCTTCTGTTACAATATACAAAATTAGGTTATTGTATACAACTTAAGTTAGTCAAGTTGTTTTTGAAGAAACTACTCTACTGAATTAGTTCTGTTTAGAACATATAGTACCTGGTTCAATTTTTGTTTAAACTTGGCATCCATTTTAACCTATAATAGCGTAGAAGGATTTCATTTTTCAAGCATGATATCACTAATAATGTCTTATAAGAAAGATATTCAAAAAGGTTTTTTATGATATATCACAAGTTATAATGCCAAACAAATTAATGAAACTCAAGCTGATACTGATGCAGCAAAATGCTATAAAATGAAGCAAGTGCTCACTTCACCAACAGTAGGTTTTCTATGCAACATTGTTTATGACATTTGATAACTAAATTCACTCACATATATTCAAAAATCTTAGCATGCGAACGATGTCACTGCTCTAAACACAGTGGGGAGAAAAAACTCAATCACAGTAATGTAGTCTGATCAGGCGCAACTACGTAACTACCCTTTTCCATGACTCGGATTAATCCCTGAACCGTGACAACATGGATTTTTGGGTGGCTGTCTAATGTCTCACTGGAAGAATCTTGTAATGTGGATGGCTTTGGACCAATCTCAATCATTCATATGTAAAAGTATTGACATCGGAACGTTCTTTCTCCCAATTATGTTAGAACACAGTGAACGGTTCTTTATGCGCACTGATATCTTTTGTCTGACTTCGCAGTAGAGGTTTAAATGCCGCGATGCTTCTTCTCAATTGGCTCATCTCCATAATCCTCATCAAGATGAAGAAAAAACATTCGCTTCTGATCAGTAAATGCCTTCAGAGCTAGCCTGCGCAATTAAGAATCCAACTCATTATGTAGAAAGTATATTATTCATTTTCTATCCAATAGAAATTCCATGATAATTACGCATTATACGGTTTAACAATACATCACATGTTCACCATAGTCTAAGAATACCACTAAGATAAGGTTCATAAGCAAAGCAGAATGAGAATAAAATGTTTTGATCGCTTGGATACTAAAACAAAAGCACAAACAATAATTTAAAAAGCTAGACACACCTGGTTCTGTCAGCAAAGAGGTTCCATGCATACGCAACAACGGCCCTTCAGACATACTAAAGGCATGTGAAGGCCAATGTTCATCATGTAACTTTTATAGTTCACATTATGTTTCAATGTTCATTCGTGCACAGCATTCCTGTATTCTCATCCTCATGCTCCATCTTTTTTTTAGACGTCGGATTTGCATAATTCTTCCACATTTTCTATTTAAAAGAGAATATATAACAATTAACATATGAATGCATTTTCAAAGAACACATATTTCTAGCACTTGCAGAAGATCTAAGGTTGCTGAGCTCTTTCTCATGATCCATTAGAAGTTGTGCTTGAAGAACTTTGTTTTCCTCAGACATACAAATTTGCTTTGTCCACACACGAGACTGCATATGAGCCAATGTCTGCTGAAATTTTAAGTTAGAAATCTTTTCTGTTTAACCGATTGGAATTGAGTTAAAGTATTTTTAAGGCCCTCCTGCGTACAAGACATCTACTACTCGTATAAGACAATACAAATTAAAAAACCAATGTTTTTACACATTCTCATTATGACAAAATGGAGTTTCGGTGATAAGCTGCCTCATCATATACATTATACTCCATGTTAGCTTGTCAAATGCGTTCAAGGAACTCCCAAATATTTCATTTTTAACATTATTATAGTGGCGGATACATGAACTATCATGACTAAGTGTACAATCATTTATTTGTATGGGTTAATCAAGAAAGACTCTAGTTTCAAGACTCTATAGGGTGCAACTGCAAGTATTTGGGATGCTACTATGGTTAAAAGCATGTGGTCCTCATTTCTACATGCAAATCCGTCATTTCCATAGTTTCTCCGATAGATAGAAAAAGTCAACTCTAAACTTTTCATTTTCATGAAAACATATGTCGTATTTTAAGATGGCTGAGATGTATTTGATGTTTTAAAGTATCGGCACAATACGCATTAGTTAAGTTGTACTAAACCATAAAGTAAACATGTAGATAAGTTTGTTTAAAAACTCTTCTCTAGTAAGTTAAGATAGTTTTAAAGTAGCACAAATACGCATTTAAGTTAAGTTGGATTTAAGTTGTACTAAACCAAGGTTCATGGAAATGTAGATGTTATTGTTCTTGCTACCCATCTCGAACAGGCTATTATACAAAATATTGAGGTTGTGTATGTGCATTTTCTAAGCGGCGCTTTAGGTAGCCATATTATCCATTGGAAGTACGAAAACTGCATGAGATGTAGTTGTGATATGTTAGTACAATTCTCTCTCACCCCCCGTTCTTTACGACAAAAGAAACTGTAGTTCACATAGAGCTTCCTTCCGTAAATTTCACCTTTCTATGTATTAACACACTAAAAAAAAAGTAAAAATAACACAATCACTTAGTCATTCTAATTATATCAATTCTTGGCCTCAAACAAATCATACCGGTAAGAGATGATTGTCTTCATCATACATTATTTTCTGTAATCTCCATAACCATTTTCCCTAACAAGGTTTGCTGGACACTAAGACAACGATATTGGCCAGTCTTGAGACTTGTTCCTACCCTGCGAGCGAGTCTGGATTGAAAGTGCCCTTGAACATGTACATCAATTATCACACGAGGGTCTGGAAAACCTAGTTGTTAGACGGACACATCCGCGTTCGTTTTTCATCTATTAAAATAAGATGTACCAAATGAGGAGTGAGATTAACCCAAATTCTCAGTAATAATATTGGATTTTTTTTTTTTCCTATTCCCGTTTGTTTTTTTTGAAGTAAAGATATAAAACGCATGCACATGGATAGTGTCTTGTGGTCTTCTCGAAGAAAAAACATATGTAGCTTTTTTATTAGTCGATATTTGCTAAGATATGTCTAGACAATGTAGTCTAATTTTAAAATTTTCTAAAAAAGAATTATATTTTTTTGATTATTTTTCTATTTTTTATGATTTTTTAAAGTTTTTAATAAAAATAAATGTTTAAAAACACTAAATTAATTATAAAAAGTCTGAAAAAATTATGGAAAATAGCTTGAACTAATACGGACCTAGGAAAAATAAGCTTAGTTACACAGCTTATCGAATAAGCTGTGTAAAAAGCTATAACAGCTTATTAGCTTAAAAAGGGAAAATGAGTACAAATATTAAATTTTGTAATCCTATAACGAAAAAGACCCCAGGGCACGATGGTAGTGGTGTGTGGTGTTGTGTTGTTATAAAGGTTGAGGGTGTTGAGGTCGGGGGTTCGAGCCTTGCTCACCCCCGATTTCCACCTTCCCTTTTTTTTAGAAAACTTATAAAAGTAAAGTTTTAGAAAAACTAAAAATAAGCACTTTTAATAAAAAGAAACTTTTTATGAAAATCCTTAAATAAGCTAGAAAATAGCTAAAAAGCAAACAGTTAACGCTTGACTTTATTTTTGTTTTTTAGAAAACTTTATAAGCTACAAATTCTAAGATAAACTAAAAACAGACCAAATAAGCTATAAGCTACTTAATAACTCAACTAATAAGCTAAACTAAGTTAGAAATAAGTAAAAGAAATAAGCCATAAGCTGTTAAACTTAATAAGCACTTATGCATAAATGGAAACTAACAAGGCGGAATAGCAACTTTTGGCTTAATTTCAAGCTAACTACTGAACTTAATGAGCTAAAAACTATTTAATCCTATCCTATGAGCTAGTCTAAGCAAAAATTAAGTTAAACCTATAATCTATAAGCTACTATTCTCTAATAAGCACTAAATGAGACTCTTATAACCAAACAGGCCCTGCAAGGATCTTTAAGCTTATTTTTCAATGAGCTATTGGTTCCTTGCGGGAATCTGACTTATGCAGGCTTACACTACAGCTAATAAGCTACCTAAATCTACTTTTAAAAATTATTTTGAAAACTAAATGCTTAATGAAAAAGCTAAATGAAAATAGCCTAAAAACTCAAAACATACTGAATTGGTTTTTCTTTTGGATTTCAAAAATACAAATAGCTTAATTGAAAGCTAAAAACAGATGACTAAATAAGCTTTATAAGCTAAAATAAGTTCAAACACACTTAAACTATCTTATAATCTACTTGTGCAAGAAATTTGAAAAGCTAAAAGTTATTTTAACTAGCTAAAAATTTAGATTTAAAATGACTAATTTCAATTTTAAACTGCTGATGCATTTGACGACCAAAACATGGAATAACTAAGTGCAAGCTAAATGAACTTGATTCTATGCTTTTAAAGACAAAAACTAAGGACAAATTAAGCATTAACCTAGCTAGCTGGTATGTGACCTCACTATATAAGTTATGTTTTAAGACAGCATGACTCATTCATTTTGTAAGAGTATGGATTCATATTCGTTTAGTTATATCGATCTAGCTTCTCAATTTGGAGCTTAATTACCTTCTTTTCATCACAAGTGCCTTCACTCATGATATAAGGATACTCTCTTCCTTATGAAGACAACCATTTTTGACTATAAAAGAGAAAGCATAGTCCTCAAACCTCCATTGCAACCGTTACTAAAGCTTGTATCACAATCAATCAATTCCTGCTCCGACAACTCTGTTAAATTTCCCGTCACAATTTGGTTTATACCCTCCACTGCAGCCACCGTTGACAATGCCCAGTAGCTACCTGTATAGGTTGTTAGAATTTATGGACCATAAGAACATATGGATATTATAGTTATCACTTATTAGGAAGGTCTAGCTAGCATATGTGGTGCCGAATTCTCCAATATTTGTACATGTGCTAAAACTTTAGTTGAACATCATTAATTTATAGTTATCACCTGTGTGAATTCTGCCACGGCCCTCCGTTGTAAGTTTAATAGTTCCAATATTGTTTATAAGCTTTAATATTGGTTATACTCACCGCATGAACCCTGGTTCTTGACGGGTGCAACAGCTCCTTTCTTTCTCCAATCCAGAGACTTGGGCAGATCCACAAAATCTCGATAAGTGAACTCTTCAGACGACTCCTCTCTCTTCTCAGGTAACTCACCTTTTAGCCCCAAGAACATGATCTTGAACTCTTCATGACTCAAGTCAGCAAACTCATTAAGCCCAAGCCAGTAGTTGCTAAGTTTCTTATTTGTTTCATCAATATGCTTCAAGTTGTCCTTAAAGATCTCCAACCTATGTAGCTTCTCTTCAAGAATATCATAAAATTTTCCGTGTTTTGAGACCCATGATTCGAAGAGGTTAATGACCTTATCGATGCATGTCAAATCCTCAGGGGTGTACCCCACAATTGAGTACTCACGGGCTAGAGCGGAAAAGCACAAAAGCGCGAAGAAAAGCACGAAAAGGGATGATTTTGTGGACGACGCGAAAAGTGTCATTTTGTTTTTTGTGTTGTGGATGGATGAGATGAGATTGAATGAAGGATGAATGTGAATTTATAGGGTGTTTTGGCCATATGTTGCTTTCAAGTTAATTGTTGTTTCCACATTTTAAAGTCTTAAAGTTTGCTTCTTTTTGGAAGTCTTTTGATCATCCAAGCATGTCTCCTAGGAATAATTTAACCAAAGAGCAGGTCTATGCAACTGTTGCTATTCATCCTGATGAAATTGTGGTCCGAAAAACTGAGAATAACTACAGCATGAAGGCATATCAATTTATAGAGCTCGTGTCTCGCTGGCTCACACATTCATGTCATATCTTATATGCAAACATTAAGATGAACCTCTTACAAGGACTCTTTCATGCAGTGCATAGTTGTTTTTCCATTAAATTGTTTTACTAATGTCACATTTTTTTCATGTTTGAAGCTTCACAAAGAAAACCTACACAAGATAACTTCCAATTGTGCCACCTTAACAAACTCAGAAAATAGCGGAACATGTTTTTGGGAATTTCAATACAGTGAGTCAATGAATCCCTCGACATTTGAATGCAGTAAAAGATTAGAATGCGTTAATTGAACTGAACTACTTTAAGTAGTGCTATTAGACGGTGAGGACATGACAGACAGAATATCCGTGACAGAAGACATGGCGCTCTTTCACAACATCCTGAGAACAACCTGGTTTGACCATTGCTCGTACCTAAAATGTGCAATGACGTAAGCCATAAAGCATGAGAAAAATTAGCGCCTGCAAAAGTATATAACTATAGTGAAGGTAAAATTATCGTGATTTGTAAGGTAAGCACCTTCTCAAGATATTCATTCAATTTCTTAATACGGCCCATATAATCTAAATCCTCAACACACAAGCTCAAAACCCGAGAATCAGCTCCTGGACCGTCAAATTGAAGGGGTCCTGGGTTTCTGTAGATATCATCTAAAAACAATTGTCTGGCGTTTTCTCTCAGCAGCCTGCACCGTGCAATTCTAAACAAGAGATTAGTATTTACAGCATATGTTGAAGATACAATAATAGTAGATAACTAGAGATAAAGTTTAAAAGAGAAATATTTCCATGTGCGGATACGTAATGCAAATATACCTGTTTTCTAATTAAGGGTGGTAAAAACTCAAATAAGGCAGATGCCCACGGTAACAGTTGTAATTTTTACAAACCACAGGGTCAATTTATACAAATATCTGTTAGAGCCCGTATTATTATTATCGGGCTCAAGCCCGTCTCTAGAATAATCCTTGTAATCTATATAAGGGACCGGTATACAGACATCCATTCATTCATATTCACAATATCTTCTAAAGTCTTAACCCTAGAATACGCCTCTATCTTCTAAAGCACTCACAAATCTCTCATGGAGTCCGAATGTTTCTCAAATAGCACACAATCAGTTAGAAGCCCTGCCAATCCACAGTAAGCTTAATTCGTCTTTTTCTATTTGCTTAAAACCGCTTGAATCAACTAGATTTGATTAGTAATATGCAGCAGCATGTTTATAATTAATCATCCCTTTTTTACATTTTATTTTTGGTTTCTATTATACTTTGTCGATTATTAGACTTTGGTTTCAATTCAAAACCCTAAGTTGCTTTTTTGTGTGTTTCAGGTCTTTTGCTTACTTTTCGTTTTTGTTTGCCGTGCACGTGGTGGGTATTATCACATTTCTATTAGGAGCTGTTCCACCCTTGCTTGTTAAAGATCATGGTGGGGTTTTTACGATCCTGATCATTGTCTCAGGATCTACGGCTGTGCTAGCATCGGGGATTTTGATTCTTGCAAGCTTGTTGTTGCCAAGTTGGATCAAGGACATCCATTTACCACCATTTATGAATAAAACCACAGGCAGCTTTTCCGAAATCGTTTTACTTTCTTTTTGTGGATCTTGTATTGCTCCTTGGGGGAGGATACTTATTATACACCCTTATTGCATAATTTTTTGGAGGGTTCTATATTGTATATTCCCTTATATGGGAAGTTCGCATGGCATCATTCACACAAGAAAGCACTTCAACACTTTTCACATCATAAATGGCTTCACTTCTTAGATTCATTGATTATCTTTACATACGATTGGTCCCATTATTCCTACTCCAAACCTATATGGTGGGGTAGTCCTTATTTGTGTAAGCTGTTATTTAGAGTGTTGCCTTACATCAGGTTCAGTGGAGAAGACCGAAACCTTCAACAAGACACAGACTATTCTTAACATTCAAGGGACCAACTCTCAAGGAAGTATACAATTATGTTTCGACTATATCAGTTTGGTTGGAAAACCGGCTATCAACAAACCAATGTCGGGGCCTTGTTGTATTGACTCTAAATCTTGTGTTAGTAGGTAAAAGTGACCCCATTTTTATCAAAGACCTAATGAACCCATCTCCACCCTCTATTTACATCTCATCCGACGGCTTAGATAATTACAAATTATTTAATAAATAAAATACATCTATTTCTCATTTAGTGTCAAGGGCTACATGGTCTTTTGTCATCCACGATTTACTCATAACCCACACCTAACTTCAATCAATCAAACCCTAAGTTAAATCACTCATAAATCTTATGAAAAATGGATACAAGTGAAGAAATTGCAGCGAGTAAGGATACATCAAAGGTCGATTCATCATTTGTGCGGATGTTGTTTCTGGTATTTTTTTTGATTTTTTCTTTTATATTACTTTATTTTGCAATTGATTGTGTGTAAAAACAGTATATATTGAATATACTTGTTGTTTTGTATACTAGTTTTAATGCCCGTGCACATACGAGGTTTAGACATTATGTTTTTTTAAATACATGTATGATTTTTATTTTTATTTTGTTTTATAAGTTATGTTATAGAGTATTATCGAAATCATATGAAAAGAATAGATTCATATCTTATATATATATATATATATATATATATATATATATATATATATATATATATATATATATATATATATATATATATACTTTATATTTATAGTATTTATATTTATATTATACGAGTTGCGATAATTACAATTTTTTTTTTTTTCTTTTGATTTAACTGTTAACTAACTCGACATTGTGAGCCGACTAATCTCTACAAAACTACTCTTTTAGGTAGCCCGAGGTCGGCTCATGTGAACCTTCGAGGCCACAAGGGGATTAGTTTTCTCCTCGTTATATTCGAACCATTGACCTCCACTTTGGAAGGCTGGTTATCTTACCGTTGGGTATGGAGTTGATATTGTATATGTTTTATGATTCTAGTTACATTATTGAGTAAGCTATACTTAAGATTAATGGTCACACTTTGTGTTAAAACATGTAAAAATTTAGCTTCGCAATCAAATTTAAAAGCATCAAGTTGAGTTATCAAAATCGTTAATATTTATAGAATATAGAAAGCTAAAAAACTCAAATAAGTATTATGTTTCGTACATACAATATGTTTTGGTCAAACAAAGATTTACCTATTGTACATCTTTAATACATATACAAATATAAAAAGAGTTTTACCTATTTTTTCGTCACCAACACTCTTTTAGGATATAAAAGTAGCCTAGATTGTTATATATGATTTATAGACATACATACATGTCAATGGAATAAAGACTTTTTGAGAAATTTAAATGTTAGAATTTTAGTACGTATTAAACAAAAAGAATAAAAATGCAATTCTTCCAAACACATCAATGAATAGCTAGAAAACAATTTTTATTAATTTATGATATTTTATGTGCTTCAGTGTTTTTCTATTTGGTTGTACAACATAATTTCAGAGCGACAATGAAAAATCCATCAAAAAGTTTTCGGGTAGATTTGGGATGTGATTAGATATTGTTAAATCTTTGTTTGGAAGTAAACAATTGTTTACGTTTGTAATATTTTAAAATATAAAGTCTACGGGTATAAAGTTTAAGGGGTTAGTTGTTTATTTTTTAAAGTTATAATAAAACATGTAAATTTATAAATTTACACTTAACTCCATATAATTTATTTAAAATTAAAAATCACTAAATTTTTATTAATTACCTCCACTTTTTTCAAGTTTTTTTCTTCACAAATTTGACACATATATTTTTATGTGTTTTTTTCTCGTCATATTTCTCCACCACAAATTTTTAATTTTGACCAAATCAATTTAATTTTGACTTTTTATTGACCAATCAGATCACACGATTTTGCCTACGTGGCAAAATCAAGCGTTCTAATTGGTCTAATTTTTAAATTCATACGATTCAATTTGATGAAAAACTCTGAAATGATGTAATTCTTTTAGTATATAAAAGATTTTGATGTTCAGTTTTAGATGTTAGATTTTAGTTTTTAGATCTCATTAGGTAATCAACATAAAGTAGTAAATAATCAATGTAGTTGTGTTTTTTGTGAGTTTTATGTTGTTTTAGTTTATTTTATTTTTGGTGAAGAATCACATGTGATTTTGATTTTATTCATGATGTGTAAATGTTGTGTATGTAGCATATAATGATGGTTAATTGAAGTTGTTTTGATGAAAAATAGCATGTGAGAGTATTTGTTGATTTAAGTAGTAGTACCCAGATTGATATTTTGTTAAATAGTTTTGATGTTGATAATTAGTAGTTTTGTTTTAGTTAATCAGTTCGGGCTTATTGGTGCATTTGATCGAAGTCTTTAATTAACGTGTTAATAAGTACATGGTTTGACTTTACCACATCTACTTGTTTCACTACATTATACGTTCAACTACATGACACTATTTTCACTTTTGTAAAAAGTGAAGAAAAAGTTGCAAATGGGTTTGAAATATTTTAGAGAATGCGAATAATGAGGTTCACAATACTATGGTGATGAGCAAACTAACATGGAATGAATTCAGAAGACAATTTTAACACCCATAGGAGAATCTGCCGATCATGATGAGGTGTTGTCGTGATCAACTGAATCAAACGCGTATCTAAAACTTTGTCATTATCCCACCTAAATACGCATTACCATGATGAGAAGACTTTGCGA
>BQNB010001063.1:53437-88437 GCA_026074375.1 Tanacetum coccineum
CACACAAGTTTTTTTTTTTGAAAATTTTTTTTTTTCGTTCGGTCTAAAAAAAAATTTGCTCGTTCGGTCCTCGTGAATTTTCGCTCTTTCGGTCCAAAATAATTTTCGCTCGTTTGGTTCCACTCGTTCGGTTCCACTCGTTCGGTTCCGCTCGTTCGGTTCCACTCGTTCGGTTCTGCTCGTTCGGTTCCGCTCGTTCGGTTCCACTCGTTCGGTTCCGCTCGTTCGGTTCCACTCGTTCGGTTCCGCTCGTTCGGTTTCGCTCGTTCGGTTCCACTTGTTCGGTTCCACTCGTTCGGTTCCGCTCGTTCGGTTCCGCTCGTTCGGTTCTACACGTTTTCACTCGTTCGGTTGTTCTTCACAAAAACCAAGAGCGTAAAACCCCTTGCGTTTTTGCCCCAACTGATGCGACCCAAATAATCTTTTTGGACCACAATACTAACCAACAAAATGCCGTTTCCTTTCTCTTTGAATAAGCCGAATTATAACAAAAGAAACAAATATACCGAATGATGAAACAACCAAATCTTCCGAATCCAATCGGCTCACAACACCAAAAAAAACCACGAAATCCACCCTAGGGGATTGATACCAATTGTAGGTTCCGATTTAACACTTCACTTCATCACATAACACGAATCAAGAACTAGAAACTAGAGAGAGAAAGGATCGAAAAGAGAGAGAGAGAGAAGAGAGAGAGAGAAGAGAGAGAGATGAGAGAAAAAAAGATTTATTAGAAAAAATGAAAACTAAATATTTTCTAAAAAAAATATCTATATATATGAGATATTTTCTGAAAAGAAAATATCTAAATATATATATACCCCTACACATTTAATGTGACGCGCGAGATATTTAACTAGGACCCGGGCTCGGGTTTTGCTTGGGATTAAACCCAAAACATATACAATATTAGATTAACTATCGAGCCCGATTCCCGATATTATCCTGTTACAACATTAACTAATTAAAGACCGAAGCTCCATCATAGAGTGACCGAGCTTCCTTGTTCGACTCAATAAATTGAGGCTAACAAAAGTATTTATGAAATCACCCTCAACAGAATTAACTTGAACTGGCAGCATTAAGTTAAGCATAACAGTATTAACTAACCCAACAGTAGTAAGTTATGCCTGGCGGCAGCATTAACTTATGCCTAACAGCAGTAAGTGTATGCCTAGCAACATGAACTAATACTGGCAGCAGTAAGTTTATGCTTAGTAGCATTAACTTTGAGACACCAGCATTAACTCCAATTTCATTCCAAAAAGCATTTCCATCATCAATTTTGATTCTCACAAGCTCTCTTTCAGTTTTTAATCTTACAATATCTCTTATTTCTTTTTCTCACCAAATCACTCTATCTGTTTTTGATCACACATCTCTCTTTATGTTTTTCAGCTCACTATATCTGTCATTTCTTTTTCTCACTAATTCACTCTATCTATTTTTGTTATTCTAAATCAAGAGCCTTTTTAGGCAGTTTTGTATAAAGTTCCATTAATTCCTTTAGTTTCATGTTGTCCTCCCTACTTCCAAGTGTGTTAACTCTTAAGAGAGGTGGATTATTGGACTGTTTAGATGCAGCCTCAAACCTAATTTGAGCTTCTGCATCCCCCAATATGGTATCTTGGCACCTATGACCACTACCTAAACCAGTTCCCTAAGGAAGATATTCATTAAGTGTTGCCATAGATTGGGTCCTATTTATGTTACCACTGTCTTGCTCTGCTTCTAAGCTAGAAGCAGTAGTGGCAGCCCTTTCCATTCTGTCTTCCTACTCCTTAATGACAGTCTCATCTGCTATAAGGGAAATAGGTACACTAGACTGAGATATCTCAGTGTCCGTTTTGGCTTTCCTATGTCTTTAAGTCTTTTTGGGTTAAGATAATGATGGAACAGTGATTGGTTCAAGATTAGATAGTGAAGTAGTCGTAGATGTGTGTTAGGGTTTAGTGGGATTTCCTGACCCTTTACCCACTTTTGCTTGTTGTTATGCAGCTTTTCCATGTCATTACAAACAACCTTTGTGTATAATCCAATTAACCTCCCCTCAATCAATACTTTAGAGGTTAAGCATTCCAATACTTGTAATCAAATATTGAAATCTGCCAACATTAGTTGCCTTTATGAGTAAATCTGTAACATTTTGATCTGTGTAAATCTTTATCATCTGAATAAGCTTCTTCTCATTGCAATCTCTGATAAAGTGATGTCTAATTTCAATGTGCTTAGTCTTTGAGTGAAACACTGGATTCATAACTATGCAGATGGTGCTTTCATTGTCAATGAAAATCTTGGTATTCATGAAGTTGTATCCATAATCCAGCATTTGATTTTGAATCCAGAGTACTTGTCCACAGCAACTAGCAGCAGCTACATACTCTGCTTCAGTAGTAGAGGTGGCAACTAGAGTTTGCTTCTTGCATTGCCATGAAATCAATCTACTTCCAAGAAATTGACATCCCCATGTTGTGGATTTCCTATCTAAACTTGCACCAGCATAGTCACTATCAGTATAAGCTTCCAAGTCAAATAGTGAGTCCTTAGGATACCAAAGGCCCAATTTAGGTTGACCTTTCAAGTATCTAAAGACTCTCTTCACAGCATGAAGATGTGAAACTTTAGATGCGACTTGTAATCTTGCACAAGCACATACAACAAACATTATATCAGGCCTAGAAGTTGTTAGATACATCAATGATCCAATCATTGATATACATAAGTGAACATCAAGATCTTAAGCTCTTGTATCCTTAAGTAATGGCTTTTAAGTCTCCATATGTGTAACTTCTTCAAAATTTCATCCACATACTTGTCTTGACTGATGAAAATTGCATTATCTTTCTGTGTCACTTGTAGTCCTAAGAAGAAAGTGAGATCTCCCATAGAACTCATCTGGAACCTTTTATGCATTATCTTCTCAAACTCAGTACACATCTCCTTCCTTGTAGACCCAAAAATGATATCATCAACATATACTTGAACTAGTAGAATATCACCTTTGACTCTTTTAATGAATAAAGTCTTATCAATCTGGCCTCTTTGAAATCCATTGTCCAAAAAATAGGTAGATAAAGTCTCATACCAGGCTCTAGGAGCTTGATGTAGACCATATAATTCTTTTTCTACCTTATAAACTCTGTTAGGAAACTTTGGATCTTAAAACCCTGGAGGTTGACAGACATAGACTTCCTCTTCAATCTTACCATACAGAAATGCACTCTTCACATCCATCTGGTACACAACAAAGTCTTTGAATGAGGCATAGGCTAATAATAGCCTTATTGCTTCAATCCTAGCAACTAAAGCAAAAACCCCATCATAATCTATTCCTTCTTCTTGAGTGTAACCTTGTGCAACCAGCCTTGCCTTGTTACTAATCACAATACCTCTCTTATCTTTCTTGTTTCCGTATACCCATTTTGTTTCAATGGCCCTCTTGCTATATGGTAAATCCACCAATGTCCAAACTTGTTGTATTTTGCATTGCAGAAGCTCTTCTTGCATAGCTTCTATCCAGCTTGGATCTTTTAATGCTTGGATTACCTTCTTGGGATCTTCCTGAGATAGGAAACAAGAAAAGAAACAAGTATGAAGGTCTTCATGAGTTTTTCTTTCATAAACAGCACTAATAAATCCTTGTTCATTTGTAGTCTTTGTCATTCTCCTTGTCTGTACACCAGACTGCACATCACCAATCACATGATCAAGTGAATGATCTTTATGGATTCTTGTATTTAGAGTAGAAGGAACTGTATATGTGGTAGTAATGTTGCTCATATTTAATTATGTTTCATCACCAAAGAAATCAGCATGTGTGGCTTTAAGTGGAACAATAATAACTGTTGGACTAACAATATTAATATTTAGACTACCAGTATTAAAATTTGTACTGGCAGTATTAATACTTGGCCCAGCAGTATTAACATCTTGAGCACAGTTCTCAGGCCGCTCTTGATCATCAGTTCCACCTTCATCATCCTTCTTTCCAGCATCATTAGAAGGTTGTGGTTCATCATTTCTAGCATTCTTTGAAGAAGAATCAAATAGTGAACCATCTTTCCATAGTGGCATTAAAATGTAGTCTTGGCTAGATCTTATCTCCTTACTGGAGTGACCTGCACCAATACTTTCTTCTGTACCTATAAAATCATTAGAGTTTGTACCTGCAACAACTGGCACATAATTCATTGATTTTATTAGAACATCAATATCAAACAACTACTTTGGTCCATCACCTGCAATAATAGGCTTATCCTCCAAGAACCTAACATGCAAGTTTTCTTCTACTTTCCTAGTTCTAATGTTGTATACCCTAAAAGCCTTATTATTCAATGAGTATCCAACAAAGAATCCATCATTAGACTTTCCATCAAACTTTCCTAAATGATCTAAGGTATTAAGAATGGTAACATGACACCTAAATGGTCTCATGAAGCTTAGAGAAGGTGTTCTACCTCTAAATAGTTCATAAGAGGTCTTGTTATGAGGCTTAACTACTAATACCCTATTCTGCACATAGCAAGCAATATTAACTGCTTCAGCCTAAAATGTAGTAGGTAACTTAGAGTCAACTAACATGGTTCTTGAAGCCTTAATTAGTGTTCTATTTCTCCTCTCAGCAACACCATTTTACTGAGGAGTTCTAGCTACACCAATTTCCCTCTTAATGCCTTTCTTTTCACAAAACTCACTCATAACTCTATTTTTGAACTCTGTTCCATTGTTACATCTGATTATCTTTACTTTCTTATCAACTAGATTTTCTATTTCAATTATAAAGCTCTTAAGAATGCCACTATTCTCATTCTTAGATGCTAAAAAGAAAACCCAAGTAAATCTGCTATAATCATCAGTGACAACTAGATAATATTTCTTCTTTATTAAGCTGCTCACAAAAGTTAGACCAAACAAGTCCATATGCAACATGAATAAAGGCTGAGTAATAGAGTTCTGAATCTTGGACTTCAAGAGCTTTGTGTTGCTCTTCTTAAGGCAAGCAAAACACAAGTTTGGTCATTTTCAAAACATTTTGTAGGTAAACCTCTCACAAGATTTTCTTAACAGTGATTATAGTTTAAAATTTTACATGACTAGCTCTATGCCATAGCATTGATTCATCAAGTGTGGCATTTGCAACAAGACAAGTTAAACTCTCTTTAGGAACATATATTCTTCATAGCAACATGGTACATATTGTTCTTTCTAGGACTTAAGGTAATACTGACCTTCTTCAGCGAACTTATATTTTAGGAGACAGAACTAAAACATCCTGTGTCAGTAAAAGAACACTATTCTTTTTGTCCACATCTGTGTAACACTAAAACAAGGGTAATCTGTAGCTCCTTGACATAAAGTATTATCATCCGCATAAATCAAGCTTATCAGGTTGATGTATGTGCCTTTTCCAGGATAGTCTTCCGTGCCTTTGGTGGGGCGCCGCGCCGGGTATCGGTAACATGATCCGCCTTCAAAATGCTTTGAAGGATGAGGTGAGAGGACATGTTGCTGTCATGTGCTCATCTTTTGAGCTTCCATTTGTAACACTAGCCTGGATCTTCTTTTTTGTCGTCATGACTCTGCACATAAAGAATAAGGAAATTTGTTTTTCCTTTGGGGACCCAAGCTATCACTGACTTGTGGGATCTGCCTTCCGTGCATCATCATAATTTTGTCGCGTCAAAGTAATAAATTGATGCCACTCGGCCTAGTTGGGTGGGTTTCTTCCAAACCCTACAAACATGCGGAGGCCTGTAACAACAGGTTCCGGTGGGGCACGGATACAACAGGAACACGACTTGTGGAGTGTAGGAGATGAGCTAGGAGGTAGGTAAATCGGCGGTTAGCCGGAGCTGGTTTGGCAGTGGTGGGGTTGGGGTGGGTGGGATAGTGGTATGAGTTGGGTTGGTTGGTGTTTGGGGTGGTTCGGGGGGGTGTATGTAGGGTGGGAGGAAGGGTGCGGGGGTCGTTTTGGGATGCTGTGAAAAAGCCTGCGGGACAGGTGTTAGGGGGCGGATGGGGGAGTAGGTATAGTATTAAACGTGTGTGATACTGGGTCGAGCACTTTTATAGGTTGTTTTGGGTTGGTGCGGTGGGTAGGAGGAATATCTGGCCCGAACTGTTTTGGAGTATTGGATTGATGGGGGCGTTTGGCCAAGTTTTTCATGGTGGTATTTGGTGATAAGTAGTTAAAACTGCTTCCTTGATAGCCTATGCTGGGGGGCGGGTTCTTGAACGTGGGGGGGAGTGCCTGGGGGTGGGTTGTGATGTTGGTTGTGTTGGTTTGGCGGTTTGTGGGGCGGGGGCAAAGGGAGTTTGGATCCCCCCCCGCGCACGGGGGATGTATGGTTTAAGTGGTAGTTGAGTGGTAAAATGGATTGGTAATTAGATGAAGAGATATAAAAAAAGGAAAGCCAAAAATGATGGGGGTAAGGGCTGGAGACAAACCCTCACCCCCCTCTGCGTACTATTTCGGTTCTGCTAGCGTGGCGGTGGGGGGGCCCCCCCCCCCCCGGGTGGGGGGTCTCCTCCCCGACGTTCGGAGAGCGTAGCGGTTGGTTGGGGTGGGTGCGCGACGTCAGACGGTGGTTAGGGGTACCTTGTAGTGGGTGGTGGGCGAGGTGGGGCGAGGGTGTGTGGGGTGTGGGTGGGGGGTGGTGGGGGTTGGGGTTTGGTGTGATGGATGTGGGTGGTGGTTTGCAGGCTTGGGCGGGTGGGGGGTGGGATTGGTGGTTGGGTGGGGGGGAGTTTTGTGGGGTGTTGGTGTTTTGGTCTGGTTGTTGTTGGGGGGGTGTGTGTAATTTGTGGTTTTGTTTGGTGTTGTTGTGGCTTGGGTTTTGTTTTTGTTGTTTGGTGTTGAGGTGTAGTTTGTTTTGTGTGTTTCGTGGGGGGTTTGGGTTTGTTGGGGAGGTTTTGTGTTGTGTGTGTTTGGTGGGGGGGGCGGGGTTGTAGTGGGTGGTGTGGTTTGTGGGGGGTGTTTGGTGGGGGGGGCGGGTTGTGGGATTTGTGGTGGTTTTCGTTGGGGGTTGTGGTGTGTTTGGGTTGTTTAGTGTTGTTTGGGGGTTTGTATTTATTAGTAAGTATAGGTGGGGAGGGGGGGGTTTTTAGTGGTCAATAGTTAGTGATGGTTAGGGTTTTATATTTTAATATTTGATGATATTAGTGTTAGGGAAAATAAGATTGAGATTTAGTAGATGTGATTTTGACTAATGAATTGAGTGGGTATAGTGTTTGTATAGGATTATTTATAGATTATTGAATTATTTTTTGATGTAGTTTGTGTTTTGAGGAAAGGAAGATAAGTTGGGTGTTAGAATGAAAAAATAAATATAAGGGTTGATATGAGTGAGCTAATTGAAAAAACAGAATTGGAATTTATAAGAAAGTGAAATTGGGTGGGATAGGATAATAGAGTAATGTGGAGGTTGGGTTAGAAAAGTAAAGTGATTAATTAAAGAAATAAAAAAAAGAAAAGTTAAATCAACCTTTATTATGTGTGTTATTATATTTGATTTTTTATTATTTATATTTTTTAGTATTCTTTTCTTGATTTAAATAATTATTCTCAGATTCATATCACCCTTTTCCCTTGATGTGGTTAATTTACAGTTAGCCTTTGCTATGGTTCCAAAAATTCCACTAGACCAAAACAAGCTTTATCCTAGTACTTTTTCACCAAAGTCCACTTCCTAAGTCTGTGGGACTTTCTGATTATTTCCAGTTTCTTTGATTTCTCCCAGGACCTTGTGACGTGTCACATTTCAACATACTTAATGGTTTTCCTAACTGGTTTTTCTATTGTTGTTTTAGGTCCTAGCAAAATTATCTTTCTTAGAGAAGTAGAAAAAGCAGTTTTCTTCTCTAACTTATCATTTGACACCAACTCCTCAACCAATGGGGCATCAGGAGATTCCCTAACCTTGTTAGAAGTATCTTCACTAACACTCTTACTAGTCTTTGGTCCATATGCTTCAAACTCAGGCTGTTGGAACTCCTCTAGACCAGAGTTGGACAAATCAAGTGTTGGAGGTGAAAATAACCCTGTAGGGGGCGGTGGAACAACATTATAGCTTACAAACCCCACACCCTTTCTACTTTTATCAGTTATCTGACTCCCTATTAATTTGTCTAGACTCTTAGAAGCATTATTAAAATTTTCAATTTTAAGTTGATTGATTTCTTTTTCTTGCTTAAACTTTACTAACTCACTTTTGAGCACATTAATTTCTGAGTCTTTATATGAGATATCTTTTTTTAAAACAGCAAGTTGTTCACAAAAAATAACCTTATTTTTTTTATAAAAGACAAGTTTCTCTTCTACAGATGCTAACCATCTTTTATAAGTAGTTAAATTGAACTCAGATTTGTTAAACTCTATTCTTAAATCATCAAGTTTAGTTTTAAGAGTTTTAAAGCTTTTTAGACAGGTTTTTGAACAAGTTTTGTCATTATGTACCTCAGAGTCTGAAAAAGCCATAAGAGCCATGTTTGTAGGGACTTCATCATCTGCCATACAGCTCTAGTCAAAACCAGCTCCATTAATAGCCAACATGGCTTTGGAAGAAGTTTCTTCTTTACTAACTCACTTTTGAGCACATTAATTTCTAAGTCTTTATATGAGATATCTCTTTTTAAAACAGCAAGTTGTTCACAAAAAACAACCTCATTTTTTTATAAAAGACAAGTTGCTCTTCTACAGATGCTAACCCTCTTTTATAAGTAGCTAAATTAAACTCAGATTTGTTAAACTCTATTCTTAAATCATCGAGTTGAGTTTTAAGAGTTTTAAAGCTTTTTAGACAGGTTTTTGAACAAATTTTGTCATTATGTAACTCAGAGTCTGAAAAAGCCATAAGAGCCATGTTTGTAGGGACTTCATCATCTGCCATATAGCTCCAGTCAAAACCAGCTCCATCAATAGCCAACATGGCTTTAAAAGAAGTTTCTTCCAGAATTACAGTTCTTCTAGAGCTGTCTTGATTCCTGTTTCTGCTATCTTGGTTCCTAGGTCCTCTGCACTCCCTAGCAAAGTGTCCCATCTTATGACAGTTGAAACACTCTACCTTGGACTTGTCATACCCAGCTGTGTCACTTCCATTGATAGTGATCTTTCTACCAGTTTTTTGGAAAAACCTTCTTGTCCTGATGCTTAGCAATGCTAACTGCCACTTCAAATCCATCTCTTCTAAGTCATCTTCATGGATTTTTTTAAGGTCCTCATGAACAAGTTGAGACCCGTTTGGTTGATTGGCCAAAAATGCATAAACAGTGGCATCACTTAAGTTTGCAGTACTAGCAGTGCTAACTTGAGTGCTAGCAGCGCTAACTTGAGAGTTAGCAGTACTAAATCCATAAGCAGTATTAACTTTATTAGTGCTACTAGAAGATGACACAAAAGCCACGTTTTGAGAACTTGAGCTTGAGTTAGCAGTTCCTTTAACCTATTGTTCAACAATCTTGAAATTGTTGTAGAGATCATCAAAGCTCATTGTGTCTAGATCAGGTTTATTTCTCCAGACCACAACATGAGTATTCCACTCAGAAGGAAGACTTCTCAAAAATTTCAAATTGAGATCTTCTTGTGAAATATTTTCACCCAAGATAGCCAGCTGACTTACAATCTTCTAAAGCCTGTTAAAAATAGAATCAAGAGACTCTGTGCTTGGAGCACTAAAGTTCTTATACATTTGCTTCAGAAGAGTCTTCTGAGTCTTCTTAATTGGCATCATTACCACCAAATCTTGTTTGTATAGCAGTAAACAAAGTCTTAGCATCCTTGTTCTGATTAAATGTCAGTAGATGTTCATTTGGAAGTGCCATCAATAACATGCTTCTTGCCTTCACATCATTCTTCTTTTGAACCTTTTCATCAGAAGTTACAGGACCTGGTATTAGTGTAGTTGAGGTACCTTCAGCATTTGTTGTTGTTTGAGCTGTTGGTTTGAATGAGTTTCCATTCTCTATGATATCCCATAGAGCATAGTCTTGTACTTAAAAGTATTGCTCAATCCTTAGCATCCACATATCATATTCACCCTGTTTGAGAAGAGGCAACTTTGCAGTAGTATTGGTTTGAGCAGTTTCTAGAGCCATCTCTTCATTGGAAGTGAAGAATTCTTCTTGTTAGTTTCTTCTAGATCAATGTTTCAGAACACAAGCTCTGATACCACTTGTTGATCCCAATTGAATAGATCTTGCTTAGCTTGTAAAAGGATTAGTTGTAATGAATAAATCCAAGAAAACTATGATAGAAACTTTGATTGAATATATCAAAGACTATGCGGAATCTAGTCAATGATACTAAAAAGAATTCTTAATGAAACAGTAACACAATGAATTACTAGCAAAGCAGATTACCAAACTTTCAGCCTTAATATAAAACGAACACTCTTAATAGTGTTAGGGTTTACAAAACCTTGAAGCTATAAATATCTAAAACGTATATGACTTATATCAAACTCTATGTCCTAGGACCTCCTTTTATACACCAAGGAGTCCTACAAGACTTACAATACATTCCTAAGTTATAATAATCTATTCTATAAACAAACGTAATCTCTTAAACAAATAAGTTATACATATCTTCTTTACAAATAACTTAATACTTATCATCGTAAGTATTCTTGTTCCCCAATCAATCTTTATCTCTTCTCTGATAAGTCTTTGATCTCATCTCTGTCAGCATAAACCCTTCTAGCAGTTGTAATCACTCAGCAGTTGTAACTGAGCACAAGCAGTATTAACTACTTAGAAGTATACTCTAGCAGTACTAACATACACTAGCAGTACTAACTTTTGTACTAGCAGTAGTAACTACTTAGTATATTTTCAGTCTTCATCTCTGAGCAGTCTTAACTTCTACTAGCAGTAGTAACTTTATACTAACAGTACTAATATATACTAACAGTAGTAACTAGCAGTAGTAACTTTTATACTACCAGTACTAACTACTTAGCATAATTTTCATTAGTATCACCAACAACACTAAGTTATACTTGACATCACTAATATATACCTGAACAACAATGAATCTAAGAACATCTTGAAGTCTTTTAATCCCAATAACAACCTTCTAGACCTTGTAACTAAAAGCACAGAAAGTATATACTAGCACCTCACATAAGTGTTTGGGATTCTCTCTTTCACTCGGGTGTATAACAAATTATAACATATGGGGGAAACGGAAAATCACACTCATTACCTGTCATAGCATATAAATTACCATAGGTTTGGTAAAGGATCAAACCTCCACCACTAGGTGCAAGTATTATTCATTACCATCTAAGAGGTTTTTTAAAGGGTTGTGGGTGTAGGTGTAAGATAACATATAATGGAAACGGAAACGGAAGGGATACATTTGGGTGGCTTTGGGTGAGTTTGGAGTGGAAGGGTTAGCTAATTATTTTCACGAATACACGCTGGTTTTGGTTGCTAAGCCAAGACTCGGACGAAGATATACAAACTCTACACAACTCTACATCGATCTCTTTTTTTTTCTTTTCTCATTTTTTTGAATTACATAATACAACATAGGGGTTTATAACACGTACCCCTACACTTGAGCTTTTACATGCTCGATATTTACAATCTAACTAATGACCCGTATTGAGGTGGATCAAAATAACATGGATATCATTTGACAAACATATGGGGGTATTGACTTAACTTTTCTTCTATATTCTTCCGCGAAATAAATACTACCATGAGTCCCAATCGTCCTAAAACTTTATTTACAAGGATAAGGACTTAGCAACTGTGTACTGATTGGGTTAAAACACAATACTGTACTAAAATCGAATACATATAAGGTAGGCTAAGGCTTTTTGGGTGTAATGATTGGTCTAAGGGTGACAATGCTCTTTATTAATAGTCCGGCTTAACCAGAAAATTACAAGAACCGTAAAAAAGGATAGGTTCGGCGGGTTGTAGTAGGGTATCCTGCACTAAAGGTGAGTGCATGACAAGGGTGTGGGATAGTTATATGATCGGTGTGACCATCATAACAATTACATGTTTAAAACATGGGTTATTCCTAATGCCTCTTATCAAACAAATCCTGATACTTACTATGCGGTCTCGGGATGCATCACAAAAACAAGTTCTAGAATTTAATATGCTACCGGTACACTCTCATAATCCTAAAATAACCAATACCATTGTTCCAGAAAAGGCGACAAAACCACGCATACACATCCGTAACGACGGAATAGACACACATGATTGCTCACTCCTTAACTCAAACAATTTAAAGGTATAATATCTAAGGGCGAACCTCACATTGTGGGGATGGAATTTTGAGGGTTTTTGTGCTAGTCATATAAATTCCTATCCATGAGACGCTAGTAATACTCAGTTTTTGTTGGTATGTATCGTAAAAAAATTTAAATTTTGGTAAAAATCACCCTTTTATGCTATGTTTTGATATATTACCTGTCTTTTTAAAGACAAAGCTAATGACAAATGAAAGAATAGTTTCTAAGGCTTATTTTTCCCCCTGCACTTAAGTTGAACAGTATCCCTAATGTTCTCTAAAAGTACCCGTTAAAATGAATAAAGGGAAAAGAAAACAAGGAAAAGAAACTAGTACTCCCCTGGTTTACTCAATAACGGAGAAGAAACATGCAATAACTGGTTAAATCGTCCTCCGAGAATCATTCAATGAAACTTCCTATGAACTTCCAAGCTTCTCCTCATCAAATATAACCTATAATCAAAGACAAAGACAACTATACCAAGCATAAAATGTGCGTTTTCCCAATATACAATGTGAATTTTAGGGTTCGACTCGATAGATAGGATGAAAGAATTGTTAAACTCATTAGGTTTTGCTGGTTTGTAACAGAAGAATACATATATTAAATGTTGTGCAAGTTTTATTTTAATAAATGATTAAAAACTTTAAGTTTTCTAAACCTGTGCGTTTGACGCCGTTAGGGTTGTGGTGACCCCGTCAATGGTGTTGTGGTGACGGCATCGCGTGTTAATCGTGAAGCCGTCTCCACAGTCCGTGAAAACGAAATTTTTGTTTTTGTTTAAATTTTCCTGCACTTGATATCATAAGTTAATTCATGTACAAATGGCTGCATAAAACTTAAGATTTAACAATGCAATCATATGACTCGAAACTGACGCGAATTAATCTAAGCAATTCATTAAACATGTTTGAATTTTGGCTCAAAAGTCGGATAAATTCCCCTACACTTATTGTTTGCAAAATACCCTTGATTGAAATTAAGACGAGGTTAAAAACAATACAAAGCATGATTACAAGATAATTCAAACATAATAAAACAAACCATGAAGAATTAAAACACACATGTCACTCCTAATATGCGGGAAAAGTAAATTGGGTTGCCTCCCAAGAAGCGTTTTTCTTTATTAACGAGTCTTGTAGCTAGACTCGAAGTCACACGTCCTTACGTGACTTCTCATTTGTTATCCATCATCTCTTTCTTTAACCTCATTAAATGCCTAATTCCCCTCCCATCACCTCCGTCCTGCTTGTATTCATCTCCGATAAGTAAGCTCTGATAGTAGTGCGTTCTTCCGTGGCTAACGTTTTCTTCATGGGCGGACGGGGGTATGGAATCGGTGCTCAATCCCATAAGCCATGATTGCTTGAATATCTCCATGGTGTAGGGCATTGTAAATGTGATTTTCTCTTCACCTTGCTTAAACATGACTGTTCCCTTCTCTTTATCGTAGGCAAGGCCGGTTTCGTCTATGAAGGGTTTTTTGTAAACCATTTCTCCAAGGTGGCGATCAATAATGCTACTGGTATCTTCAAATATCATGAAGTCGCATTCGTAGGTGAAGCTTCCTATGAAAACTTTTATACATTTCACTCTTCTAACAAAGTTGCTTATTTCATCTAGTTTTGACGGTTTCTGCCTTGATCTAAGCCCATAAGTCATGATTTGATTATATTGATGCCTAGACATGATGTTGATTGGTGATTCTAGGTCTATGTAGGCATGTATCTTGAAGATGTGACCGATCATGCATGAGATCTTGATATTGTTTAGGCTTCTGACTCTTACTTTTTTCTTTACCCACGGGGGTCGAGGATGCTTCAACATCCATTCGTAACGTGACAATTCCTCTATAGTTGGGAACGATTTCAAGCTTTCATCATCTTCATCCTCTTCCTCCTTTTTAAATACTTCTTTGACTTCTTCATCAGTTTCGAATTCACTTTCTTCTTCTTTGATCACCTCTTCTACTTCCATGTCGGTTTCTATCTCATCGTCCTCCTTACCATGCTCTTTTATCCCTTTACTTCTTCTTTCCATATCATCGAGTTCGTGCTCGTGTGCGTTGGTGGAAGAGCTGCCATCTTCTTTTGTAACACTGTCTGTACTAAGAATGACGATTGAATTGACAAAGTGAACGTGTTTTGGGGCTGATGGGTTCTTATTTAGCTCTTTTATGGATGCGAGAGAAAGATATTTCGGGGAGAATAACTTTGACGGGCTTTTGATTCCTTTCTTTCTGAGCTCCTCCTTTTCGTCATGACTGATCGCATCAATGCTCTTGTGGGCCATAGAGTTTCCTACATTTTCAAGGGTAGATATGTCATTGAGTTTTTCAGAGACAGTTTTCCAAAGAAGGTTAATTTTCCCAATCATGTTGTCCTGATGTTGTCCGAATTGGATATGTAGGTGGGAAAACCTCTTCTCTTGGTTAGAGTCGAAATCGAGTAGTGCCTTCTCAAGCTTTATTTGATACCTTAAGGAGTGGATGGAGATTTATTTGTTTTGTAAGGTTGTGAATGTTTAAGTTCGCTCCCAGTTAAAATTTGGTTTGTCCTTCCAAGTATTGATGGAATCATTGAAATTCCTTGGTCCTTGGTTCGAGATGAACTTTTTGTCTCTTATTTCGTTCGTATGCGAAGATGCGTAGTCAACACAAGTCTGCTCGGGGCCTTTCGTGCAATTATGAGTGTCGTGAGGACCATTGCAGATTTCACATGAGGCAGTGATTTTATTCACTTGAGTAAGCTGTGTTGAAGCAAGATAAGCTTCCATCAAGCGTTGGAATTGATTTTCGAGCTCAATTAGACGGCGGTCGAATGTACTCGGGACATCTTGAGGCAATGTGATTGCCTTGACTGGCTTAGCGAAATCCCTTTGGTCGTTCCAACTTTCGTTGTCATACAGGGCGAGGTCCTCTAATATTGCCCAGGATTCTTTGGGGTTGAGGTCACGAAGCTTACCACCGCCCGATTGGTCAATGGTTCGTCTTGTGATGAGATTGACATGGTCATAAAAATTTGGACTTTAAGCCAAAGATCTATGCCATGATGAGGGACATTTTAGAGTAAGTCCTTGAAACGAGTCCATGATTCGGATAGAGATTCTCCATGATGTTGTTGGAACATCAGGATATCGTTGTTAAGTTTTGCGGTCCTTCCCGGTGGAAAAAATTGAGCAAGGAATCAGGTAGTAAGATCCTCCCATGTGGAGATGGATCCTGCTGGAAGGCGTTCAAGCCAATTGCTAGCTTGATCGCGTAGGGAAAATTGAAATAAACGCAAGCGCGTTCTTTCCCTATTTTCACCGTCAAGGTCAAGGGAGTCCACAAGTTTAAGAAAGTCCTTGAGGTGTTGATTTGGATCCTCAGATCGAAGTCTGTAGAATAAGCATCCGTTTTGCACCAACCGAATGGTGTCGGATCGAAGAGGTTCCACGTTGTTCCCTTCGGGGAGCTCGATGGTATTCCTATAGCCCTCGTGGCTTGGTTTGGATTAATCTCCTAGAGTACGGATAGGATTCTCGTCTCCCATGGTGGTTGACGAGAATGGGTTACGAAATAGATAACACGTAAAAAAGATAGACTACAAGAAAGCTAATATGCGGAAATTAAATTCTTACTTGAAAGGATTCAAGCAAGTAGAACTAAGCTAAACTATGATCAAAACCTAACTATTCCACAGGCGGCGGCGCCAAAAACTTGACGTGTGGTTGTCATAGGACTTCTACACGAGAAGTTTTACAACTCCCTAGGCAGTGCACCTAATCGTTGTAGTGTAGTATAGGTAAGAGTCGGGGTTGTTTATCGTTCACTCAAGGAATAGGTTGGAAAGGCGTAATCACGGTCTAACAGAATTCTAAGGGTTGAGAGAAGATTATTTTTGTGTTTTTGTATTTTATGAAAAGAAAGTAAGTCATATAATTGAAGGGAGGTTTGGTCTTAGCTATTTAAACTAAATATATTCTACGCTAATGGTGATAACAATAAGATAAAAGACTGTATTTATTTAATCATGTATTACTCCTTAGATTGCTTCTCCTAATGTTGTTGCCTTGTCACACTCGTGATGATCTGTGTAACTATTTCCTAAAGCATGAACGAATTACACGAACCCGCCGTCTACTTAGTATGCCGCTAGAGCAACGCACATGCAAGGTAGTATGAAGATTATTACACGGCCCCTAGAAGTACACTAAGTGCATGTAAAATATATTAAAAGTGGATCAACCATATTAGGGGGCAAGGTAGTATAAAGACTGTTACCCGATGGTATCATTTCTACACAATTGCGTTTCCCTAGACATATCAATAGCGATGCAGACAAAAGATGGTTTTCTATGACCTAACGTGCACATCCATCACAAGAGATAACACCACTAAGATCTACATTCTAGGTTTCATATCATACGTGAGTTTATATATCAAATACAAACAATCAGAGATTAATTGTGGAACTTATAATGTTTGCGAAGTATTATAAAATACGTGTGGAGTAAAATAATTAAACCAATTAGTTTGACGTCGTTTCTGAAATCACCACTTAATTAAATAAAAAGTTCTTGTATAAACGTAATCGTACGTTTTAAGATTACCAATTAAGTTAACCGATGTTTATAAAGCTTTTACAACAATTATTATGTTATCTTCTAGTTGACAATTATAAAACATAAAATAATATCTTATAAGTTTATATTATTTGTTTCCTCGACAAGTTGTGTCTAAAACAGTTGTCTAATTGTAAACATATAATTTTTCGTTCGTTGTCAAATTATTGTATAGTTATATTTTAATATATCTTTAAAATATAACTTAGTCCTTTTTTCCGAGTTTCCCAAAATAATAGAGGTTTTGGTGAATCATTAATAAATGTAGAAAATTATATATATATTTCGTCATGATTTTTCCGTTTATAATACGATCCCCATATTCGCAAAACTTAACATTTTCCAATTTAATTTAATAGAATACATTCTAACAATTCAAGTGTGTTTATTTATTATCGTTTAATAAACATTATTTCCATATTGTAATTTCGTTACGAATCATAGTATTTTAAACTCGTCAATGTATCCGAAAATAATAATTAGTCACATTTATTTAACCAATTAACCACCGGTCTGATTTTAATATTTATATCAAATCTTGGTATATTTTTATTAGTTAAGGTTATATATACCAAACGAACCCTTGTTGTTTCGCTAAACCAAACGCTCCCTATGCCGAATCTGCCCAACCAAACACCCCTAATTCCAATTCTGTTAATCCAAACACCACCCTTACGGTTTCCTGCTATAAACCAAACACATCCTTTGGCTGTCCAACAGCCAAACGCACCCTTACGTTTTCTGTTTCAGCCAAACGCACCCTTGTTGGCGATTCTGACAACCCAACGCACCATGGCTGTTATAACCTAAACCAAACACGCCCTTGTCGTGTTTATATCAAAACAAACGCACCCTTTTGGTATTACAACGAAAACCAAACGCACCCCTTTGGTGTGAACATGAAAACCAACGCACCTTTTGTTGGTGGTGACTGCCAAACGCACCATTGTGGTGGTGGCAGCCAACCAACCCACACCCTCTTCGGTGCCGTGTACCCACAACCAAACCGCACCCTTCTGGGTGGCCAAACCCGAAAACAACCACCCCTTGTTGGTGGTTAACAAAACCATACGCACCCTAATTGTGCTTAAACAAACCCAACGCAGCCTTTTTGTGGTGCAAAACCCAAACAAAACGCACCCTGGTGGTGACTCAGAAAACCAAACGAACACCCATGGCTGATAACCACAACAAAACGCATCCTTTGTGGTGTTTCAAGATAAGCCAAACGCACCCTGGCTGTTTGCACAGTGGTGGTGGCGTGGAGTTGGTGTCGAGGTGGTGGTAACAGCGGAGGGGGTGGTGGTGTCGTGGAGATAACGACGGCGGTGGGTGGATGGTTGTGGTGGCGCGGCTGAGGCAGCCGGAGAGGGGGGGGGGGGGGGGGGGGAACGGCGCGTGGAGGCGAGTGACTATGGGGATCAGATAAAAAGTCCGCCGGAAAAGTTTTCCGGCGGCGGCAGCGAGGCGGCGGTGGTGGCCGGAGGCGGTGCCGGCGGCGGCTGGTGGTGGCCGGATATTTGGAGAGGGAGAGAGAGGATTTGTATATGTATGTGTTATGTTTTTATAAAAATGAAATGAAAAGTTAATAAAATTTTATTTATAGTAAAATTTTAAAACAAAGTGACAAGGATACAATAGTTCAGGGGTCCTAGTGTAAATTTTTCCCAGGGACCTAAAGTGTAACTTGTGAGTATTATTTTATAAAATAATGGTTCGGGACTCGTTTGAACGACTTAACGGATGATTCAACGCACGAAACTTGCGCCATTGTTTTCTAAATCATTTTTCTGATAAAAATGAGTATTCACTCGACTAATTTTCGTAAACGTTTTATAAAATTTATTTAAAACGTTTATTATTTATTTTGTATATTTCCGATAAACTTGTCCGTAAAATGATCCTTTTACTCGAATATTTGCGTCTTCAACAAACGTCACTGAATAAAATGTTAAATAATTTATTAAATATTCTTATTTAATAAAACGTGATAATTAAATGTAATTTAATTATTTTTGTGCCGGTACTCGTTCTTGATTCTAAAATCTTGCGAGGGCATTTCAGTCACCTTCTGACTGTTTTCGGGTCTCGGTCAAAACTAAAAAGTTGTCAGGAATGTCGTTTTACATCAAATTGCTTTAGAGTCCGAATAATGAAAACGTGATTTAGCTGCTCGTTTTTGATAAATCAACCTAGGAATAACATATATCTCCTTTAAATATGTTCTGAAAAATTACCGGTTACGCGGTAATCGCTTTTATGTGAAAATAAAAGACCAAGGAAAGACTTAAGGTTTAATAAACTCGTTCTAAACAAGACGCTGATAACTTTATTCAGCAAAATTCGGTGTTTCTACACTTCTCAATCTACCAAAAATTTTGGCTAGGTTTGTCCAGGATATTTAATCCATCAAAATGGGTATCTCAAAATATATCATTACAGATCTTATGACTAGTATAACCGCGGTATAGGAAAAGTCTCATTATAGTGAAAACCTCAAGAAGAAAGTGTAGTCGCGTGAGTATGTTTGTATAAGTTTCTAAATGTCCGAGGACGGAGTCTCGTTTCTACTATCTGTAATGCTCGATGATTCACATCAACGTGGCTTATGTATGTAAGTACCCAACTTACTTGGCAGTACTAGGATGTATCGCGACCTAAGTCTTCCTACTAGTGGCCCGAAATAACAAAACAAATGTTCTTGGTCTTCCTTCCCTAGTTTTATACAAAAGGATAAACCTTGCTCAGCATATAAAAAGGGGAAGTACTCATAGTGCTTCATTCAAACTAAACAAAAATTCCTATATCAGGAAGTACATGCACCTTCTTGTACATAAGGATTGTTGGAACCAGAAGTCCAATGTCGCTACAAATCATTAGAAGTAAACCTGATAACGCGTAAATAAATACATGTTTTTTGTGGCGATTAATTATACATATTTTATCAGTTTCCTCGTAAACTTTCGAGATACTTAATAGCATGAAATACTTGCAGGTTCACTTGAAGACATCCCGAGCCCAAATTAAACAAAGATCAAGTACTTATAGACTTCAGAAATCAAGATACCAGAAAAAAATAAAGTCTCAAGCTGAAAAGTGCAAATGTACGCCGCACTTACCATTTTGTGCACCGCACTTCTCCTCAAAGTCAAAGAATTAAAGGCCTGGTCAAAATAGTGCATTAACTCCCCAAGTACGCCGCGCAAAGTATTTTGTGCGCCGCACTTCCCATCTGGCTATGAAAATTAAATGAAGTCATTAAATACTAGAGCATTAACACACCATGTGCGCTGCATAATTTATTTTGTGCGTCGCACTTTTACGTGAAATTCAGCCTATAAAAAGAGCCAAAATTCTCATACATTTTCATCAATCAAATTATTCCCTTCATACACTTCTCTCATCTCACACACAATCCCTCTCACATATGAAGTTCTAAACCTTCCCAACCTCTTCCTAAACCATAACACCATACCTTTTGAAGATTCAAGATCAAACAACCAAGAACGAAGAAGAAAATCATCTTAGTTTATTGAAATAATAAAGTTTCTTATTGAGTCAAGTTATGTTATGAATTAAATAGCTATGAGAGACTAATTCTCTCATGACTACTCGGTGAAGTTATGATAATGAATAAGTGTTTGGTATGATTGTGATCTCATTAATCCCAAGCTTATGTTGCACCTCTATTATATCTTAGCTTGTCGGTTTTGCTTATCAACTTAGATTATATAATCATATCGGTATAGGTCGAAAGACCTGTTAAGATCTATATGGTTTTAAAGATTTGTCTATGGTCTTTATCGTTTGTGTTGAGAAATCCACTTTTGTAAATTGATAAACAAAATAAGCTTTGATATAATAAGTAACTGGATCATTTGAGTGACACATCTGGTCTAGCCAACTAAATATAAGTCTTAAGTTAATTAAGTTAATTTGTGAAAATGTTTTCTGACGAGAAATCCTTTTTATAAGTTAAGGTTCCATCTTGGAGGTCTTAATCATTACCACTAATAAATTGTTCTCAACTATCCGAGTAGTCATCCTTATTATCACTGGTAAAACAAAAGTTATTTTCAAAGTTGTTAAAGTTTATTTTCTTTCTGATTATTTGAACACTACTCAAATCCCTGTGGACGACCTGATCTTACCTAAAAAGATTATTCTACATACGTGGGTTATACTTTTAACAGTGTGTTTTCCTATAATAAAATTAGTATTTTTAGTCATTATAAATTTAAAGCTTTTGAAACACATCAAAGTTTTTGGCGCCGTTGCCGAGGATTTTAAGCTGTTTTGTAATCAACTATGGAAAATTATTTTAACATCCTTTTTTTTTTCAAAAATCGTCGTACAGTTTTCTAGCAAACTGACCCAAACAAACTCTCCTTTGGATGCATACACGTGCTTCCAATTCTGAACTTGTTGAACCATTACCTGAACTTGAACGTACTCTGAATCGAAGGCTTCATCGACGAAACAGAAGAGTTCCATTCGATCAAAGAAACAATCCACCTCAACACCCGAGAATTGTCTATCCACCAACATCAATTACTTCTGTCACTTTCTTGATATTCTTCGAAATTACGATCCAATGGATGATGAACCCATATGGGCTGCCAACCGTGTTGTCGCTCTGACTCCCAGTTCCGCACTGAAACCGCAAATGAATTTTCCATTAAAGGTAACCACTTGACTCTCGTTAAAGGAAACCAATTTGATGGTAGAACCAGAACCGATCCTCACAAACACATTCACGAATTCCTCAGAATCTGTGATATGATTAAATACAAAGACACCGAGAATGAAGCTGTCCACCTAATGATGGTTTCCCTATCACTCACTAGAGAAGCAAAAACATGGCTAGACGAACTCAACGAAGGAACTATCGAAACGTGGGATGAACTTCGAACTGCTTTCATTAGCCGATTCTTTCCCCCAGCTCTTTTCGACCGACTCCTCGGAGAAATCTGTGCTTTTTCCCAACATGAAAATGAATCTCTAACCGATGCTTGGCTTCGTATGAAAGAAATGCTCAGAAATTGCCATGGTCATAATCTGTCTAAAGGCATTATTATCAAAATCTTTTACCATGGTCTTAACGAAATAACCCAAGAAGTTCTAAATGCCGCAGCTGGTGGTATTTTCCTCTATAAAACACCAAATCAAGCTTATCAGCTTCTCGAAAATAAAGTCTTACTCAAGCTCGACTGGGCTAAAAACCAAAAAACCAAATCATCTCTTAAGAAAACCGTTGCTTTCGCCGTTGAAGGTAGCAGTAATTCCGACACTGACAAAATTATGGCCCGAATGGATGCCATGACCATAAAAATGGATGCTCAATATAAAGAACTCCAATCTCGTGCAAAACAACCAACACCCGATCTTGACGAAGATAACATGCCTATGTCTCGTAAAGAAGAGGCTAAATTCATGCAAACTTTCCGTAAGACTCGTTTTTACAATGATTACCGCGACCAAGACTCGAATCGCGATAATTGGCCTTCAAGCGGACGGAATGATTACAACCGAGACAATTATCGATCCAACACCGATGATAAATCCTATGATCTTCAAAGGCAATTAAATGATTTCATGAATTCTTAGCATTCAACCAACGCTTTTGTTAAAGATACATTCATGGACCTTAAAACTCAGCTCGAAACAGTAGCAAAAAATCATCAAGCTTCAATCTAAAACCTTGAAACTAAGTTCAACAGACTCGCTGACAAGCACTCTGGTCAACCTTCTGGATCTCTTCCAAGCAACACTCAACCAAACCCATGAGGATCCAACTCCCAAGCCTATCAACCACCGCAATCTCGTAATGAGCATGTGAATGTCGTATTCACAAGAAGTGGTAAATCCTATGATCCACCAGATAAACTAAATGATCAACAAAACAACTCTAAAGCCTATCAACCACCTCAATCTCGTAATGGGCTTATTTAGGCTTATTAGCTTATTGCATTTGCTTATTCTAGGTTTAGTTTAGCTTATTAGGTTAGTTTAAGCCCAATTTAGCTTATTTCTTTCAGTTTAGAGCTTATTTAAGCTTATTTGCCTTGCAGCTTAAAATCCTTATGTTTTATAGCTTTTTAAGTAAACTGCCATTCTAGCTTATTATAGTTGCTTATTTTTGATCAAAAGTGATTTTTAGGTGTAGTTAAGTTCCCGTCTTTTGCTTATTTTGAGTTTTGTTTGCTTTTTAGTGCTTAATATAGCCAAACAGTTAGCCAATTTAAGTTTTAGTATAGTTTAGCTTATCCTGTCCTTTAACAGCTTATTCTGTGCTTATTTGGGGTTTATAAAAAAGTGTTTTTATAAAAAGTGCTTATTTTTTTAGTCTTTCAAAAGTTGTAAAAAATGGAATGTAAAAAACATTTGGGAATTGGGGGAAGTCAAGGGTGAGCAGGACTCGAACCCGGGACCTCACCCCTATTCACCAAACGTTTTTGCAACACACACTCACTACCACTAGCGCCCTTGGGACTTTTCCGTTAGAACTTGCATTATCTATATACTTATACACGTTTTGACTCATTTTTCTTATAAGCTTTTCGAAGCTTATTTTGAGCTTTTAGGGCTTATTTGTTAAACTGGCTTAACCGGCTTATTTTTCCTAGGACCCTTACAACATTTAGGACTTTCCTGCATTTTTTTAGATTTTTCCACCTTTATTTGTTACTTTTCTTTATTTTTCAAAGTTTAAAATTTTAGAAAATCATTTAAAAATAGTAAATTAATTCGATAAAAATACAAAAAAAATAGTTTTTAGATTTAGAATAAATCGTTTTAGGTTTACAAAGTTTAAAATCTTTTTCATCATTTTTAGATTTTAAATTTCATTTTTAGCTTTTTAAATTAATTCTAGGAAATAGTTTTTAATTATAAAAAGTAGAGAAAAATGTTTTACTGAGTTTTTATGATATTTTAGACTTTTCTAAGGTAGAAAATCATTTTTTAGAATTTTTAGGAGCTAATTTGTTATTTTCTAGAATTTTAAATGATTAAATAGGTTTTTAATTCATAAAAAATTATAAAAAAGTCAAAAAAAATATATAAATCTTTTTTAGAAATTTTCTTTTGTCATTTTAGAGGTTTAGAAACTAAATTTGAATTTTTAGGGTTAATATTTGGGTTAGCTAGTTTTTAGACGCGTTTTTAGGTTCCCCGTTTTGCGTTTTTAAGTTTAAAATAGTTTTGCCTTAATTGTTTTTAAGTGTTTGCATTAATTTTCTCATAGTTTTAGAAAACCAATCATTATCTTGTTCAATTCAAGCATCGATTATCAAAACGACTCTCGACTTTTAATTGCATTCCTCGTTGAGGATAACGACCCGAGAATCATACTTCCGGTTTACTACATTGAGAGAATTTTGATTCTTATCCTTATATTTATATATTTATAAGTATTTTATATTTATATTTATATTTATATTTACAAAGGGTTGAGTTTCAAACCAATCAGGTTTTGGCGCCGTTGCCGGGGAGGATTGTATACGATTGTTGAGCCGTTTGACAATTTGTGTTTGAAGATCCTTTCGTGTGAAGTTACTATTGTTATATTGTTGGTAAACCCTTTATCCTCGTTAACCTTTTACACCGCAAGAAACTCGTCCATTTTAACTATAAGTGCTACTATTGGTACCCCTTGGCCCACTAAAAAGTATCAAAATGTACAAACGATTCTTTTTGTACTTTTTTTTACAGTACAACGCATTTTTATATCAGAATCTGTTCCGTATTTTTTGACAGTTTCATACTTTTACTCGTTAAACTTTATAATTTGTATTCCGCACTTTCAGTTTCACAGTTTTATAATATAAGCAAAATTATAAAAAAAATAAAAAGACAAAAAAAACCCAGAAAAACAGGGGGGTACAAATGGTGTTCCAGGGGGGAGGAACGTATAACACGAGCCTTTACCTATATACAATCATTGGGACTCTTTGAATATTTAATATTAAAAATTTGGACTTTGACCCGCTCCAGCTTAATTTGTTTGTGTTTTGCTGACCTGGACTTTGATCCGACCGGGTTTCTTTGTTTGTATAAGGTTTATACCCGATTCACTTTATTTGTGTCTCTCATTTCATTGCGTATATGTGTTTTTTTTCAACATGGTGGGTAGTTGTCTTTTGTCAATTCTAAAGTGTACTGCATCGCATTAATACCCATTATCAATAGGTATTATTATACCAACCACTGCTCATATGTGTTATCCAGATCCCACATCTCTCTTCTATGCCGCCGACATCTTCATTGCCGCCGTTCATGGTGTGTGGCGTTGATGGTCGGTAGGTGGTGCTGGTGAGATTAAGTATTGATGTGCGGTTGTCGTAGGACTTCTACACAAGAAGTTTTACAACTCCCTAGGCAGTGCACCTAATCGTTATAGTGTTAGTATAGGCAGACTCGGAGAGTTGTTGATCGTTCACCTCGGGAAATAGTTGGAATAGGCTGATCACGGTTCTACAAAATTCTAAGGGTTGAAGGAAGATTATTTTTGTATTTTTGTATTTTATGGAAAGCAAGTAAATCATATAATTGGAGGAGGGGTTTGATTTTAGCTATTTAAACTAATGATATAACTCTACGCTAATGGTGATAACAATAAGATAAAAGATTGTGCTATTTTTAATCATGTATTACTTCCTAGATTGCATCTCCTAGTGTTGTTGCCTTGTCACCCTTGTGATGATCTGTGTAACTATTTCTTAAGCTGATACGGGAATTAACACGAACCACCGTTATTAGTTGCCGATAGGTGCAACGCAATGCAAGTAGATGAAGACTATTACACGGCCCCTAAGAGTTTACTATAGTACATGTAAAATAATTAAAAGTGATCAACCATATTAAGGGGCAAGGTAGATATGAAGATGTTACTCGATGTATCCTTTCTACACAATCACGTTTCCCTAGAAATTATCATCAAATCGATTATAGCAGGAAGCTGGTTTTCATAAAGACCCATCGTAACACATCCATCACAAGAAGCAACATCACTTAGAATCTACATTCTAGGTTTTATTCAATTCCATATTAAACACAATAATAGGTTTAGCCAAGCTGTTAATGATAAAGCTAAGAACTATAGATCAAAACAACTTATAGGACATATGAAAATGATTAAGTAAAAAACCTTACTTGATTATAAAAACATAAAATTGAAAGAAGACCGTTCATTAGGGTTTTACGCCCTAAATTGTCTTCCTACCAGCTGCTAAACGGACACTAAGGTTCAGCCACACTTTTTATTCTCAAGTTACACAGTGAAAACCCTAAATTCAGGTTTGTATATATAAGAAAATCGACGTTAGTCGTGACGCCGTCATAAAATGAATCTTCTAGATCTGCGTTTGAGTCGGTGTGAGCTGACGCCGTCTTGAAATGTGTGACGCCGTCACTTGATGAGTTGTGACGGCGTCTAGTATAGCTTATGAAGCCGTCTCCAGGCTCTGTGAGCACAAATCTTCAAGAGTCTTCGTGTTGGTCCGTAGTCTTGTCCGTTTCTTCCCCAAATGAGCCCAAGTCACGTGTAGTTCATCCAAATGTCTTCCAAATGAGAAATACCTGAAAAGGAACTATTAAGTACATATTTTAGGCATAAACACATGATTTTGGGGGTTAAACGACCCCGAAAAAGTTTATAAAATGACACCTAATCAAATACCCCTACACTTGGGATTTGCATGTCCTCAAGCAAATGGGCTTTTCTATCTAGATAATAACAATATGAGGGGTCATTTTACCTACTCTTTAAACATATTCTACTACACAACTTTTTAGACATCGTAATTAAAAGCACAGAAAGTATATACTACCACCTCACATAAGTGTTTGAGATTCTCTCTTTTACTCGGGTGTATAATAAGTTATAACATATAAGGGAAACGGAAAATCACACTCATTACCTGTCATAGCATATAAATTACCATAGGCTTGGTAAAGGATCAAACCTATATCGTTAGGTACAAGTATTATTCAGTACTATCTAAGAGGTCTTTTACAGGGTTGTTGGGTTGTAGGATGTAAGTAAGCATACAATGGAAATGGAAAACAGGAAGGGATACATTTGGTGTGAATTTGGAGTGGGAAGGTGTTAAGCTATTATTTACATGAATACACTTTGGGTTGGTTGCTAAGCCAAGACTCGGACGAAGATCTACAAACTCTACACAACTCTACATCAATCTATTTCTTTTTTTTTTTTTTTTTTGAATAAATATAATACTTCACATGAGGTTTATAATACGTACCCCCCTACACTTGAGCTTTTACATGCTCGATATTTACAATCTAACTAATGACCCGATTTGAGGTGGATCAAAATAACATGGAGATCATTTGACAAACATATGGGGGTATTGACTTAACTTTTCTTCCCCATTCTTTCGCGAAATAAATACTACCATGAATCCCAATCGTCCCAAAACTGTATTTACAAGGATTAGGGCTTAGCAACCATGTACTTAATAATCAACTTAGGTTAAACACAATAATGTACTAAAGAGGAGTACATACAGGGTAGGCTAAGGCTATTTGGGTGTAACGATTGGTTTAAGGGGTGACAATGTTCTTCATTAATAGTCTGGATTAACCAGAAAATTACGAGAACTATGAAAAAGGATAGGCTCGGAGGGTTGTACTAAGGGTATCCTGCACTAAAGGTGAGTGCATGGCAAGGGTGTGGGATAGTTATATGATCGGTGTGACCATCATAACAATTACAGGTTTAAAACATGGGTTAATACTAGTGCCTCTTATCTAGAAAATCCTAATACTTACTATGCGGTCTCAGGATGCATCACAAAAATAAGTTCTAGAACTTAATATACTACCGGTACACTCATATAGTTTAATACTGATACCAATGCTCCAAAAAGTGCGACAAAGACCACACGTACACATCCATAATGACGGAATAGACACATATGACTAATCACTCCTTAACTCGAGAAAGCTAAAGGTATAATTTATCTTGGGTATCAATAATGGATACTCGAATTCCTATAGATCAAAAGGCGAACCTCACATTTTTTAGGGTGGAATTCTGAGGGTTTTTGTGCTAGTCATACACATTCCTATCCATGAGACGCTATTAATACTCGGGTTTCGTCGGTATGTGTCATAAAAAAAATTAAATTTTGGTCAAGATTAACTTTTTATGCTGTGTTTCGATATATTACCCATCATTTTAAGGACAAAGCAAATGGCAAATGAAGAAATAGTTTCTAAGGCTTATTCCCCCCCCCCTCCCACACTTAAGTTAAACATTGTCCCCAATGTTTTATAGAAGTACTCGTAAAAATGAATAAAGGGAAAAGAAAATAAGTAAAAGAAACGAGTACTCCCCTGGTTTGCTCAATAATAAAGAAGAAACATGCGATAAATGGTTAAATTGTCCTCCAAGAATCATCTAATGAAAACATCCTAAGATCTTCCAAGCTTCTTCTTGTCAAATATAACTTGTAATCAAAGACAAAGACAACTACACCAAGCGTAAAATCCATGGGATATATACAATAAGAGTTTAGGGATTCGACTCTATTAAAACAGTAAAGATAGGATGAGAGAATTGTTTAACTTAGTGTTTAGGTTTATAAAAGAACTTAAACTTTCATAAGTGTTGTACAAGTTATATTTTCAAAAATACTTAAAATTTTCGAGTTTTCCTGTAACTAGGCATTTGACGCCGTCAGGAATATCCTGACCCCGTCACAAGTGTCGCGGTGATGGCATCGCGGGTAAATCGTGACGCCGTCTCCACACTCTGTGAAAACTCATTTTTTGTTTTTGATGAAAAATTTCCTGCACTCATTTTTATAAGTTGTTTTCCTGTACAAAATGTTGTATAACAACATGAGAATTAATTATTCAATCATATGACTCAAAACTGACGCGAATTAATCTAAACAATTTATTTTAAATATTTGAATTTGGTTCTAAAAACCAAATATTTCCCCTACACTTATTTTGTTGCAAAATACATTTGATTGCAAATAAGACGAAGTTACAAACAAACAAAGCATGATTACAAATTAATTCAAACATGATAAAAACAAATAATATAGAATTAAAACACAAGACATTCCTAATACGCGGGAAAAGTAAATATTGGGTTGCCTCCCAAAAAGCGCTTTTCTTTATTTACTAGTCGTGTAGCTAGACTCGAAGTCACATGTCCTTACGTGACTTCTCCTTCATCATCCAGAGTTATATCGTCATCTTTGTTGATGTCCAATACACTTTTTTGATATGGTTTCACCCGTTGTTTATTTATGATAAATCCATTTCCATCTTCATCGTACAGCTCAATTGCGCCATTTTTCATATCCTTGCACACCGAGAATGGTTCATACCATCTTGACTTCAATTTTCCAAGGAACAACCTTAAGCGTGAATTGAAGAGGAGTACCTTATCGCCCTTCTCATAATTAGTCGGTGCTTTTATCCGTTTATCGTGCCATATTTTTGTTCTTTCCTTATAGGAGATGGATGTTTCATAAGCATCGAGCCTCATTTCGTCTAGCTCATTGATTTGTAAGAAACGGTTTTCCCCAGCTTTCGTAAGGTCCATATTATAGTTCTTAATGGCCCAGTAGGCCTTGTGCTCTAATTCGACAAGGAGATGGCATGCCTTGCCGTAGATTATTCTAAATGGGGTTGTTCCTAAAGGGATTTTAAATGCTGTCCGGAATGCCAATAATGCATCATCTAGTTTGTAGGACCAATCTTTCCTGTTGTTCCTGATGGTTTTCTCAAGGATATGTTTTATTGCCCGGTTCGTGTTTTCTACATGCCCATTGTCTGAGGATGATATGTGGTTGAGAATCGGTGAACCACTCCATACCTTTTCATTGCTTTCTCCATTTGGTAGTTACAGAAATGAGTACCCTTATCGCTAATAAGGGCCTTTGGTATTTCGAATCGTGTGAATAGTCTCTTTAGGAAGTTTACCACATTCAGAGCATCATTGGTGGGCAAGGCCTGAGCCTCTACCCACTTGGATACGTAGTCAATAGCTACCAGGATGTATTTGTTTCTGTTTGATGAGGAGAAAGGTCCCATAAAGTCAATTCCCTAAACATTAAATATTTCGCAGACTTGGATGTATTTTTGAGGTGTTTCGTCCCTCGACAAGATGTTTCTTGCTCGCTGACATGCATCACAAACTTGTATCAACTTACGTGCATCTCGGAAGATATGTGGCCATTAAAACCTGGCCTTGAAGACTTTTCTTGCGGTGGTGGCGATGCCATGATGTCCTCCAGATGGTCCGCTGTAACATTGTCGAAGAATTTGTGGTGCCTCATATTTGGCCACGCACCTTCGAAGATTCGTCCACATACTACTCGAATAGAGGGATCATCCCAAAAGTAATGCCTCAAATCGCTGAAGAATTGTTGCTTCTCTTTATGGGTGGATCGGAAGGGTAGTACTCGGCTAGCTAAATAGTTAGCATAGTCGGCATACCATGGTTCGTTGTTCTTGTCAGAAATTGCCATTAACCGTTCTTTAGGAAATAAGTCCCTTATTTCAGCCTTGGTTAGCTTTCCAAGTTCTGGATTTTCAAGTCGGGAGAGATGATCAGCTGCTAGATTTTTAGCACCTTTCTTATCATGGATCTCGATATCGAATTCTTGGAGCAGAAGGATCCATCGAATTAACCGTAGTTTTGCATCTTGTTTTGTGAAGAGATACCATAAGGCAGAGTGATCCGTGAAAACAATGGTCTTGGATAAGACCAAGTATTGACAGAATTTGTCGAATGCAAAGACGACAGCCAAAAGCTCTTTTTCAGTAGTTGTGAAGTTTTATCGTGCTTTATTTATTGGTTTGCTGGCTGATACGGTCCAACACACTATATATATAATATAATATATAGTAATAAGGAAAGTAACAATTATAGTAAAGTAAGTATTTTCCGTCGGGTTCTAGAAATGAACTTTTAATCAAAGTTGTCTCAAAAACCTTCCGGGTCGTTTTTCCTAGACGAAGCGTGAATTGAAAATCAGTTAAGTTCGTGATCGCGCGTTTCGAATGGTTTAAAAAGGTTTTTGATTTGGTTTCTAAATCCTACTTGACATATTGATAAAGTAAATAAAAGCATAAAAACGAGCAAAGCAAATACAAACAATTAAACATGTAAGGCATTAAACAAAAATGAGTATTTAAAATGAGACAAATAAGCAAGCATAATAAATTCAATTTTAAAATTGCAAACTTCTAAAAATAAATCCTACATTAAAAGAAATTATATTATTTATTATTTTTTAAAAAAACTTTAATCTAAATAAATGTCGCAAATTAATAATCTCTAATCATATTTTAAATCCGCACTAATTTCTAAACACTAAATGAGAAAATAAATCAACTAACTAAACATGGCAAACGTTATAACATCAAGAGATAAAAAAAATCTACGCTAAGCTAAACTAAACTGACTCAAGTGCACAAAGCAGGTTTTGACACATTTTAACCCATTAAATGGTTATACCAAACACCCCTTTAAAAACTTAAAATGCTTTTTAAACTTGAAAACTTTGATTTAAAGCCAAACTTTGCAAATACCAGATATTAAATAGGTATATTAGATACTTTTAAGCAAACTTCAACAACAAATAAGCACTTAAATAAGCTGAGACAGATTATGCAATTATAAGCTAAAATAGACAGAATTTTAAGAAAACTTAAACTAATGACTTCTAAACTACAAGACAAGCATAATAAGCATTAAACATCACAAATAAGCATAAATAAGCAAAGATAAACAGGAAATAAGCACAAATAAGAAATTCTACAGTAGATAAGCTAAAAATGGAAAAATGAAGACTTACAAAATTCCTTGCTTAAACAGGGCAAACAAGTGCTCTTAGAGCTATTCTACAAGCTCTAGCTTGTTAGAAACAAGCTAGTAAAACCCATAAGCTCTTCCATTGTAAGCTTATCATCCATTTGAGCTTTTTGAGTGATTTTTGGTGAAATAGGACTTAAGCTTTATAAGTTATGGAAAAACTTACAATGCTTAAGTTAACAACTTAAGAAAGTTGTAAAAAAAAGAGCTTTTGTGAGCTTGTGAAACAGTTTTAAAACATAATAAACTTTAACTTAGAAACAGGATTATAACATAAAAACTCAATTTTTCATTAAACTTTATAAATCAGTACAAGGCTTAAAAAAGATTACAATAAACTAGAAAACATTAAAATATAAGCTGAAAACTACTAAAAAACTTAGATGCCCAAAGGCTTACAAATGAGCCTATTTATACTACACTAATGAAGGTTCTAGGTCTTGTGCTTCTTTGCTGAGAGGGAAGCCGTGTGTGTTTGTTGTGTAAGTATAAGCACAAATATCATCTTCGCCATCCAAATTTGAGTGTTCCTCAAGTTGTATGATCAAAGCCATTGATTTCTTGTCATTTTCCTTGAACGAATAGAGGAGCTAAGGATTGCCAAGGTGGCAATTGGTGGGATAAGGTTGTCAAAGGTGTTGGTCGACATAGGGGAGAAGAAAGGGGGATGATGTTGGTTTGTTATTTGGCAGGTAGTGGAGACAGGGTAACTGAAGAAGATGTACAGTGTTCCCGCTTCCATTTTGAAGTTTGGGAAATGTCAGGAAAGGCCCCTGAAAGTTATACATTGTATTACAATCATAGTCCTTAATGCGTGCAACTTTGGTCCTTGAGGTTTTTGTTGGTGTTGCACCGTTAGTCCTTTTAAGGACTAACGGGGTTAAATTATAAAAGGGGTAAGGGATAACGGGAGTTATAAGGGTGAATGGGCTTTGTTGGGTTGGGTGTTATAAAAGGGGCTTAGGCTTTTTGGTAAGGTTTAAGGGTTTATAAGGCTTCGTGAATTATAAGTGGGCTGACCCAGGCCCACTAGGTGGGTACGGGTGGGCCCACTTTTGGCAATTTAGGTTTTCGGGTTCGGTTTTTGATGCTCTTTCCAGATCCACTTCCCGGGGTTGACTTGACTTGATTTGACTTTGACTTTTTTTGTTGACTTCTGGCTTTGACTTGACTTTTCTTTCACGCTCTCGTGCTCGGTTTTGTAGTTTTGGCTTTGATTTTTGTCCTTTTCTTGGATATCCGTTTCCTTCATAATACAAATGCAAAACATACAAATACAATGTATTTTTTGTACGTTTTTAGTCATTTAAGTCTGATTTTAGTGGTCAAAGGTATGTGTAATTAAACGCATACCAAAATCCCCCATACTAAGATATTGTCGTGTCCTCACGCAATGCTATAAGTAAGCACTTAGAAAACTAAGAATCTCGACCCCCCTCGACTAATTACCTCGAAAAGTAGCTAATTGTTCATCGAGGGGAATTAAAGAATCAAGAGTTTAGAAAAGCCCCATTTTTACCATTTTTAAAGATAAACACTTATTCCTACTAATTTTGTATCTTTCCTATTTTTTTATTTTAGCAACTAGTAATTTGACTTTCGTTATTTTCATAACCGTTAGGGATCATAGAACAAGATGCATTTCGATCCGAGAATGCCCCAAAAAAGGATAAATTCATCGTCCCTGACTTTTCACTCGCTCCAAACCAAGCTTAAAACGAAATCACCGCTAAATATCAGTTAGGATGCTATCACTACTCATATTTGCAACTTGTGAACTTTTCACTCCCGACAATTTATTATATATTAGGTGAATGTGCTATTTTGAATTTCAACCATGGATCAACGTTTTGCAAAATTCTATGTTTCACGTTCCACCCGAGAATAATGAGTTCGAAGGCGAGATCATCCCATGTAGCGACTTTCGTCTCGGCACATCCCAACCTTGCGGCTATGTGACCAGGCTTTTGACACCCCACAGAGACTAGTATCGGGACTCACGGACCTTAGGTTTCAAAAACTCTTAAGTTTCCCGTATACACATAGCTTATTTTAAAAACTTAAAATGAAATAGTCAAAGTTCAAAAGCATATTTAAATTTAACAAAAAGAGATCTATTTATTAATTCACACTTAATATTAAACATAACATTGATGCAATTGTAACCCTCGACCTTTTAGAAGGCTGCAACATCGGTTGTGAGCCGGCAAGATGCAGCAAACTTTTATCAGCCCACAGTTTATATTTATTATATTTTTCATTTTTCATCATTTTTCATTTTTTTTACAATATATAAAGAAGACTTTTTTTTTGAAAAATTTAAGTATAAATTTGAACTAAGACTAAAATTTTTGCTATCCACTACATAAAAACTGTTGATTTAAGTTTAATCTCCAAAAATAGCACGTATGATTAGTCCGGTTAGGAGCTTATGGGAGAAAAAGCCACAAATTACATTCATGAGCTCTTAAGATTTCTAACTAATCCTTGTTTAGCATCCAACTCATAATCAACTATACTGGTCAAAGGATGGTCAAACCAGTATGGGATAATGCTAAAAGGGTTAATCATCAAAAAATTTCAAATAAGTTGAACTACCCTCAAGCAAGAAGGACTTTTGTCCCATCAGGAGTACTAACCAGAACAGGTTTGGTTAATCCTGTTAGGCCAAATGAGAAAAGAGCAGTACATACTGTTAGTACTGATAGGCCTATTTGTACTGCTAGGCCTATTAGTACTGCTAGACCTGTTCTACTAGGCCATTTGCCCCAAAAATAGCATAAACTGGTAGTGCTATTAGACCAATTTACCCAAGAATGGACAATGTAAGACCAAGAGCCTTATATTCACCAATCAGGAGTTCTTCCTACATAAGACCAGCTTCTAGACCCAAAAACTTAAAACAAGATGTTAAAACTTCTGGGGTTAAAAATTTGACTACTGCTGGGACAAGAGCAGTAGTTAATACTGGTAAGGGTAAGATGAATAATGACTTAGAAGTCAGATGGGTTTGGAGACCTAAAGGAAATTACAGGATCATGAGTCCAAATGAAGAAAGGATCTTCATACTCACAAAGAAGTTTTGAGTATTTTTGACCTCAAAAGGGATATCTAAGTCTGTGGTGACTTGGGTCCCTAAGAGATACTGATTTCTCTTACTTTTTGTAAGGAAATCCAGAGATCTGTTTACATGATCATGCAGTGGTGGATAGTGGTTGCTCTAGCCATATGACTGGCAACAAAGCTTATCTTTCAGATTATGAAGATTACAATGGAGG
>BQNB010001063.1:140937-148018 GCA_026074375.1 Tanacetum coccineum
TTGCCATATGGGAAAAAGGTAATTGGCACAAAGTGGGTCTTCAGGAATAAGAGAGATGAGAGAAGTATTGTTGTGAAAAACAAAGCAAGGCTTGTAGCACAAGGGTTTAGACAGTAGGAAGGTATAGATTATGATGAGGTTTTTGCACCAGTTGCCAGGATAGAGGCAATTAGGTTATTTTTAGCCTTTGCATCATACATGGGATTTACTGTCTACCAAATGGATGTTAAAAGTGCATTTCTCTATGGCACTATTGAAGAGGAGGTGTATGTCCATCAACCTCCAGGCTTTGTTGATCCTGCTCATCCAAACAAAGTCTATAAGGTGATTAAAGCTCTTTATGGTCTTCATCAAGCCCCTAGAGCTTGGTATGAGACACTTTCTTCTTTTCTGATGGAAAATGGTTTCAGGAGAGGTACCATAGACAAAACATTGTTTATCAAGAAGAAAAAGAGTGACATTATGTTAGTCCAAGTGTATGTGGATGACATTATTTTTGGTTCTACAAAGAAGTCTATGTGTATAGAGTTTGAAGATTGTATACACAAAAGATTCCAAATGAGCTCCATAGGAGAACTCACTTTCTTTTTGGGACTTTAAGTGAAGCAACAACCTTATGGAATCTTTATTAGTCAAGACAAGTATGTAGCCAACATCTTAAAGAAGTTTGATTTTTGTTCCATTAGAACAGCTACTACTCCTATTGAGTCTAATAAACCACTGGTCAAGGATGAAGATGGTGTAGATGTAGATGTACATGTCTACAGGTCTATGATTGGCTCTCTAATGTATTTAACTGCATCAAGGCCAGACATCATGTTTGCTGTCTGTGCTTGTGCTAGATTTCAAGTCACTCCAAAAGCCTCACACTTAAATGCAGTAAAAAGGATTTTTAGGTACCTCAAACATCAACCCAAATTAGGTTTATGGTATCCTAGGGATTCACCTTTTGAACTTGAATCTTACTTAGATAGTGACTATGGAGGAGCCAGTCTTGATAGAAAATCAACAACGGGTGGCTGTTAATTTCTTGGTACAAGATTGATATCTTGGCAATGCAAGAAGTAGACTATCATGGCAAATTCTACTACTAAGGCAGAATATGTTGCAGCTGCTAACTATTGTGGGCAAGTATTATGGATACAGAATCAGATGATGGATTATAATTTCAATTTCATGAACACCAAAATCCATATTGATAATGAGAGCACTATAAGTGTTATCAAGAATCCTGTTGCTCATTCTAGGACCAAGCATATTGAAATTCGATTTCATTTTATAAGAGATTGCTATGAGAAAAGACTGATAGAAGTTATCAAGATTCACACTGATCATAATGTTGCAGACCTTCTCACCAAAGGATTTGATGTCACAAGATTTAACTTTTTGGTGGTTAGCATTGGATTATTGAATCTGTAGCTACAATTGAGGGGAGGCAAGATGATTTGTTGTACAGTTTGTATGAAATATTTTAAGCAGAAGGATTTTGACCATGGTGATGAATTTCATGGAGTTATTTGGGTTTTAGAGAGTCATTGGAAAGAGATATAGATGGTACTGAAGAACTCTTGTTGCCAGACATGCTCATTCTTTGGTTGACAAAAGTTAGTACCGATAATGCAAAGTTAGTACCGCTGGGCAAAGATAGTACCGCTATAAAGCCGTTGGAGAAAATACCGCCAAGGGTCTAAAGTGTAAATTGTACCGGTTTCTTTGCTTTTGGGTTTGTTCAACCTATATAAACCCATCTCAATTGCACAATTTACTCACGTAATCTCTCTTAATCGCTCTCTTCTAACAAACCCTCATCTTTTAATCACCGACGATCATCAATTTTACACATATGGCTGTTCTTGAATATTGTGCTAAACACAACATGGTCGCTTACTTGGAAAAGACTGATGGGAATACATATTTTCATGAGATTATAGACTTTCTTACATGAAGCTTCATTCACTATGCTCTCACTGTAAGTCCTATAGTCTCTACTACATTTGTTGAACAGTTTTGGATGGCTGCTAAATCCAAAATAATCAACAATGTTAGGTATATTACTGCCAAAGTAGTTGGCAAGCCTGTAACTATCTCAGAGGCATAAATAAGAAGTGATCTTCTTTTTGATGATGCTGATGGGATAGATTCTATGCATAATCAGGCTATATTTGATGTTATTCAGCTAATGGGGTATGAGGGGAACCTATCTATTTTAACTTTTAACAAAGCCCTGTTTTCACCCCCAGTGGAGATTTCTTTTTTATACTATGAATCACTGCATTAGTTCTAAAAGTACTTCTTGGGATCAAATTCCTACTAATATTGCCACAGCAGTGATTTGCTTAGCCACTAATCAGAAATATAACTTTTTAAATTAATTTTTGATGGTATGATGAGACACTTGGATGCAAAGAAAAAGTTTGTTATGTACCCAAGATTTATTTTAGTCTTTTTGGATAAACAGCTAAAGAATGTGCATGTGCCTTTAGACCACTTTCCTATTAATGCTTTAACTAGTAAAGTTTTATCTTTTATGGTTAAAAAAGGGAAACATTTTTTAGGGAATGTCACACTTTTGTTTTAATCTATGTTGGTTCAACCAACTGAGGATGAGGGTGAAGCTTTAGAAAGATAATATGAACCTCAACCCACACCCTCTTCTCCTCACCCAAGTGCAGACCAACATGAGACACAGCCTGACCCATCTCCTAGACCTTCACCTACTATTCCTATTCCTGATTCCATTCTAGAGGGTTCTGGCGGGAATCATGGAGGTCAGTCATCCAGTGATAGATCCCTATCAGGAAATGAGGATGGCCTGACACTCTAAAGTGTATATGATCTTTGTGTGTCTTTATGTAAACATGTCACAAATCAAGCCAAAGAAATTAAACACTTGAAGGCACATATCAAGAAGCTTAAGAAGAAAGCCAAACCTGTTATCACACATCACAAAGCTTGGATGAAGAGTGTATCCATGAAGCAAAGATTGGCAGGAAAGAAATCATTGAAGAAAAAGTAGATGCAAAAGGAGTCTGTATCCAAACAGGGAAGGAAACCTGCCAAATCTGAACCTACAGTGCATAAAGATCCAGCTTTTGATGATCTTGATGATGTAGATGTTAATGATGTAATGGATTATATGGAGACAGATGATTACATACAAAAGGGAGTTAGTACTGAAGATCAAGTTAGTACCGTCAAGCCAAATGAAGGTACTGACAAGTCAAAAGTTAGTACTGACAAGCCTGAAGTTAGTACCGCTAAGCCAAAAGAAGTAGAAGTTAGTACCGACAAGCTTGATGAAGGTACTGCTGAGCCAAAAGATGGAACTTCAAATGAAAGTACTGCTCCTATAACTGTTTTTAGAGATGATGAGACCATTTGTTGAGTATTTGGTATATATATGCCAACAATAGCCATCCAGTGATAGATCCCTATCAGGAAATGAGGATGGCCTGACACTCCAAAGTATATATGATCTTTGTGTGTCTTTATGTAAACAAGTCATAGATCAAGCCAAAGAAATTAAACACTTGATGGCACAGATCAAGAAGCTTAAAAAGAAAGCCAAACCTTTTATCACACATCACCAAGCTTGGATGAAGAGTGTATCCATGAAGCAAAGATTGGCAGGAAAGAAATCTTTAAAGACAAAGTGGATGCAAAAGGAGTCTGTATCCACACAGGGGAGTAAACCTGCCAAAGCTGAACCTATAGTGCATAAAGATCCAGCTTTTGATGATCTTGATGATATTATGGATGATGCAATGGACTACATGGAGTCTAAGGATGCTCAAGATGAGGGGAGGACAAGCTCTGTGGTGCTTGAAGAGAAAGAAAGTACACAAAAGGGAGTTACTACTGAAGTAGAAATTAGTACCGTCAAGCCAGATGAAGGTACCGACAAGTCAAAAGTTAGTACTGACAAGCCTGAAGTTAGTACCGCTAAGACAAAAGAAGTAGAAGTTAGTACTGACAAGCTTAATGAAGGTACTGCTGAGCCAAAAGATGGAACTTCAGATGAAAGTACTGCTCCTACAACTTTTTTCAGAGATGATGAGACCATTGCTGAGTTTTTGGTATCTATGAGCCAAAATAAGGCTAAACAAAAAGGTGTTGAGATCAAAGATACTGAAGATTCAGATAGACCAAGGGCTACATCAACAAGATTAGTACTTACATTGAAGCCTCTTCCTAAAATTGATCCTAAAGACAAAGGCAAGAAAGTACTTGAGGAAGAAGCTGAGTCGGATGCTGAGTCAGAAGGAGTTGATGAAGTTGAAAGAAAGTTTGATCAGCTTGCTAAGGATGAAGAAATATCCAGAAAGGTGCAAGAGGATTAGGAAGCAGAAGAGGAGATGAAAAAGTTAGCTGAGGAAGAAGCTACAAAGGCTGCTCTCATATAAGATTTTGATGATATTCAGGATAGAATTGAAGCTGATAGACTTCTAGTTGCAAGGCTTCAAGAGGAAGAAAGAGAAACGTTTACAGTTGAAGAGATCACACCAGAAGGTATTGAGTTGATTCTTTGGGGAGACTTGAAGATTATGATGGAATCCTCAACATAAAAAAATGATCAAGGTGATTTCTGTAACAATCAACAAGAATGGGAAGTTTTTAGATGGAGACTATATGAAGCTTGTGGAGTTTGCATACTAGAGCTTAAGGATGGGACAGTCATCCACATGCTAGTTGAAAGAAGGTATCCTCTCTCCAAGAAATTGTTGCAAAGAATGCTTGATTTGGGATTGGAGGTTGAAGAGGAAAGTGTTGTTGCACTACATTTGGTAAGATTCATTAAGCAACAACTTAATGAAGAGTAATGCTGTGAATGGAAGCGAGAAGGGTTTGGATGTTGGCTAACCACCATGTTAGGATCTCATAAATGGACCCAAACAAAGAAGCTTCGGTCACTCGAAGTTACAAGACAAAAGTCTAGCTCGAAAGACTATGTTATTTAATGTTTATTATGTATAAGGGCCAAGATGTAAAAAGCCCAAATAGAAAGCCCTAAAAGGCAAATCCTAGTTAGTATAAATACACCTAGTTTAGTCAAAATTAGGTTAGCTACTTCATTATCATTTTTCATCTTAAGGGTTTGTAGCAACTCTTTGTTTCATTCAATCAAAAGTTTTGATGTTTAATCTTTGGTGTCATTGATCTTGTGATTTCATCCATGGAATGATCTAGGGATCCTACAATTGGTATCAGAGCCTACAAGATTGATGTATTGATTTTGGTTTGTATTTTTTTCTATTGATTTCGAAAAAAAAGGGGTTTTTTGTTTTTGATTATTTGTTTGCTTTTGATTCTTGATTCAAAGATGGTTTATGTTTAATCTAATATCATTCAAACCATCTTGTTAGCAATCAACGATCTCGTGATTTTCTTTTGTTCATTTGTTGCTCGTGTATTGTTAAGCAAAAAAAAAAGAGGTCTTTAAATTCGTGTTTTTTGTGCTCACCGAACGAGTCAATCGAACAAGAGAACCGAACGAGGGGAGAACTAGGACGATCGATCTAAGGAGCGAACTAGTCAATCGAACGAGTTGAGTCTTTGTGTATCGATCTAGTGGAAATCTCGTGGCGATCGAACGAGTTCAAAGTCTTCAGGCATCGAACGAGGGGAAATATAAAGGGATCGAACGAGTGGGAAATCTAGCAAGGTTCGAACGAGTGGAATTATTCTTGGTCGAACGAGTGGAATTCTCAAGGTTCGAACGAGTGCTTCGAACAAGACGTTCGAACAAGACCTTCGAACAAGGCGATCGAACGAGTGGTTCGAACAAAGCAATCGAACAAGACGTTCGAACGAGACGATCGAACGAGACGATCGAACGAGACGATCGAACGAGACGATCGAACTAGACGACCGAACTAGACGACCGAACAAGCAAAAATAATTTTTGTGTCGGATTGTTCTGAAATTTTTATACCAGCTCGAAAACGGCCCAACGGTCAAGACTCTTCCTCTTCGAGCGAGAGCCCTGTCATTTTTTGGCCATTCGGAGTCATTTAGGCCCTCAAAACTGCATTTTACTGTTTAAAAATTACCCGAAAATCACAAACCTCACACCAAGTCAAACAATTCATCAATCACTTACGATCAGATCATTACTAAACAAACTTATTCAATGGCATCCAATGAAGAAACAAATGCTGCTGGCACAGATACTCGTCCACCCATGTTGGTTGAAAGTGACTACGAGTCTTGGAAGATTCGTATACACAGGTATATTCGAGGCAAACCCAATGGCAAGCTGATATGGAAATCCATCCAGGATGGACCTACACCTCACCCGATGGTCACTGATCCTCCACCTGCTAATTCTACTGTTATGCCCGCACCTAGGAAGAAGCTTGACTCTGAGTTCAATGACGAAGAAAATAAGCTCGAAATGGCTGATACTCAAGCTGAAATCATCCTCAGTCAAGGTCTTCCCCGACACATCTTCAACATACTCAATCAGACAAGCACTGCAAAGGAGATTTGGGATAATGTGGAAATGCTTATGCAAGGATCAGGTAGGACTCTTCAACAAAGGAAGGAAGATCTGTTTGATGAGTACGAACGCTTTCGTGCAATTGGAAACGAGTCCATTCATGACTACTTTGTGCGTTTCCACAAGCTTGTGAATGACATAAAGATTACTCAGCTTGAAATCCCTACTCATCAGATGAACACCAAGTTTGTCAACAATCTTCCAGCTTATTGGGGTAAGTATGTGACTAATGTCAAACAGAACATGGATATCTCTACCACACCTTATGTTCAGATCTATACTCATCTCAAAGCCTACGAGCCTCATGCCAAGAAGACTCTTAAGAAACAGGAGCAGTCCACAAGTATTGTTGATCCACTGGCCTATGTTGCTCACACCACATCTGCACCTGCCCTTTCATCACCCTCAACTCCTAGTCCTCAACCTACTGCTCAGTCTCCGAATGACGCTTTGATGGCCACTATGACTCAGATTGCTAATCTCTTAAGTGGTTTCCAAAAGAGAATGTGACTTAAACATGTAAATCGGATAATTAAATGATTCAATTGATTCTAAATTGCTAAAGTCCTATCCATGCATGTG